>JAQFYM010005546.1:0-13107 GCA_034694785.1 Agrenia bidenticulata
GGCCAAGAGAGCTCTAGGATGAGATTTTTTGAAAAATCAAACCCATTTTATTTCAAGTTTTAAAGTGTAGGTTTTTTGATGATTAATTAAGAAACTATTTCTAAACATGGAAAAAAATATGCCCACAGTTTTTAACCACACATAAATTCTTGACAAAGGAAATAAAAAGTTGAAAATCCCTATTTAAATCAAGGCCAAGAGAGCTCTAGCATGAGATTTTTTGAAAAATTAAACCCATTTTATTTTTACTTTTGAAAGTGTAGGTTTTTTATTGAATGTTAAAGAAACTTTTTATGAACAAGGAAAAAAATATGCCCCCAGTTTTTAACCATACACAAATTCTTGACTGAGGAAATAAAAACTTGAAATTCCCTATGTTAATCAAGGCCAAGAAAGCTCTAGGATGAGATTTTTTTTTGAAATATCAAACCCATTTTATTTTCACTTTTAAAGTGTAGGTTTTAAAGTGAGAGATTTGTTTTCAACTTTGTTGTGTTTAAATGTTGATGGTGTTGTTCACTTCGGTTATTCTATCTGTTTTGAACAAGGTTAAATACGACTATATATTATATTTATTAGACGACATCAAGTTGTCATATTTTATTTTCGTCTTTAGTGAGGTTAATAATGGCCAAAATTTTGACCCATAGCTTTAATTATTTATTGATACGCATTTAACTTTTCACCAAGTACACCTTCTACCATTTAATCTAAATAATGTAACAATATCACTATTATTAAGGCGTATTTTGTATCAATGTAAAGTGTCTACGCTACAGGGTTACACCCGATTCAACGATATATTTTGGAAGACTTTAACAGAATATATTTTTACTAAACTTAATTTCCTCACTGCCCATCTCTTTCGCTCTCGCACTCTCTCTCTCTCTGTATCAAGTTCAAAAACAGATATGTTTGTTAAATTGGAGATTTAAAGATGATTGTATCATTTTTCCCACAATTACAAATGTCTCTTAACAGTTGAAGAACAAAGGGTTTCGCCTACACAAATTTTCCTTCAGACCCTAATACAAACAACCAAAGGGGTTATTCCACATCGTTCTCAAGTCCTGTTTATCCTGGCAATTACAAGAGTGAATGTTTACGTACTCGGTGGCTTTAACTAATGCCCTCATCCTCATAAGTATTCAAATTGTAAAACCCAAGAATAATTCATTTGTCATGAGTTATTTTTTCGAAAGAGTGATCATATTTGACATTGGTGACAATGCCGCCCGGCACATTTCCTCCACCTTTTCATATTGCTCATGAATTTTGGCTTGTCAATGTGTCAAATACCATCAATCTGCAATAAAACCAACAATATCCGACTATAAAATGTATTTTCTTGGTCAATAAGTGAACCTTTGATTTTAGTTATGAATCCTTTGGATAAGCTGTAGGTAGGAATTGTTACCAATTTCATTTTTGGTACTAATCACAGAGTAATGATGGCCATTTTAAGACGGTATGGAGGCAGTCTTCTAGGCATAAGTTGATGATATTCTTTCATATTAAACTCTTGCTATGATTTTGTGTCAATTATATCAGCGTATTATCTTTAATATTAAGAATGCCGGTTTGAATGACTCAAAAAATTGGGTGTTGTTAACCGGAAATAGCAATTTGATAATCCGGCTGTCTGTCACCTATTTTCAGATTCGACACTTGGTTTCAATAATTGTCAAAATTTCTACCATTATCTCAAATGATCGCTCAGTTATTGATGTATTCAACTCAGTTGTAAAATTCCCATCACCTAATAGAACGCCAAAGATTTCATTTAAGCCGTCAAATTGAAATACAATTCGGCTGTTACAAACAGTAAGGAGAAATATCGAAGAGGCTTATCTCCACATTTAATCAATCCGTACCCGGGACACTTTCCATCTCCCAATTTCATTTCTTATCTCACAAGCAACTCATCAACTAATTCCATGCATACTTTCTTCAATTCTACAAAAGTCCCTTCCAGGAGTTCCATCGAAATTATAAAGTTCCAAGAGCCTGAGCTCCGAAATTTAACATCTACATAGCAGAAACCTGTGATAAGAGTTTCCCCGGAACCCCTCAATCTTCAAAGTCACAATTGCCCCTCAACACCATGAATTTTATTAGAATTTAAATATTAAAAAGTTCAAACACGAACCACTTTACATAAGCCCCTTGCAGGTTTTCCTCAACACCCAACCCAGTAGTAACAGTATGTGGAAGGATTCAAAACACAAATCGCCCAAGACCCAATAATAAGGTCATCAAACTTTTCTCTACACAGGGAAGAAGAGGAATTCATCTACCAAAAAGGTCCTTGAAAAGCAACCCTAATTCAGTACCACCCTTACAAACGGTGGTCAGTCCCACAGATTCCATCTTCCCCCAACACATTGGGTGGTCAATGTCAACTAAGAAGAGGATGGTCAACAGGATTTCTATCCAAATGCCATGGGCAAGAGCTCATATAAAAGGCGATGAAATTAGACAATCAGTGGCATCAACAGCATCTGTATCCACAAATGTTGGAGTCAATCTGACTCGCATGATAAAGATGTGGTCAACTAAAATACACATCGGAATGCATAAAGTGAAACAATTTCTCTAAATCCGCTTGTATCTCAATTTACATGCTTTAGATGTAGCAAAATCCCATTCTCTCTGGGTCATGTAAAAGTGTAAACAATTCCCAACAGCAATCAGATTCAATCCAGCTTCCCGATACCGGAAGTGGGGAATTCTCTATTGACTTCATAAGTGATAGACACTTATCGGATGCGACTTCTCCTTTCCTATGACCTATAAATTTAGACACTTCCAATTCCATAACTAAGCGAGATGATAAAATTGATATCAATGACAACGAGCCGAATTATCAGGCTACCCCCGTCTTAAACACTAATAAGTCCTTTTACCTGTAACCTTCCAGTAACAACTTCTCATTTTCCTTATCAGCATAATCTAACAAAATCACCCACAGAGCCCCACAAAAAGGCTAGTATTGATGCTGTTAGTGTAAGGTAAAAAAAATTACAGAATTATTCTCCCAAGCGGATATTCTGATTTTAGTTCATAAACCCTTATACACACATAGTATTTTAATATGTAAGAAACCATTTCTATCTACACGTCTTTGGTGTTATTACATTTTCTTTTTAAAACTTCTTTGACACTGTAAAACCACACATTATAAAAACAAATACTTGAATTTATATTTACTTGATGAGATATTTTTATTAAGTATTACATTAAAATTTATACGATTAGAAATATGTGATATCAATGGACTCGACTCTGTTTACATTAGGTGTTTAACCCACCAAATCACTCTCTAGTCAAAGTCTTTAAATTTGTGATAAATCGTTTGTATATTAATCATTGCTGTTTATTACATTTTCCTTTAAAAAAGTTTATGACACTGATGTGCTATTAGTTTAACATGGAATTCATAAAACAAGTAAGCGATTTATAAGGGCTAATCATAGGATGTTTTCTAAACACACACAGAGCACTTTAAAAGTTACAAAATTAGGGTTAGGAACGTTAACATCGAAATATTGACCTAGGGGGGGGGTGTATTTTTTTTTCTTTTTTTAACTGAATCAATTCAATTGACCGATTTGATATATGACTTGGATGGGAAGGTGAATTACCAGTTCCAATTGATGATCAATTGATTCGATCGTAGGAGGCTTACTAAATGTTTGAAATAGTCTTTCCGATCCATGTTCCCATTAACCTTTCAATTTTACCCTGATTTAAATTTCCATTTGATCCAATTTCAATCCAAATTGATTAAATTTTCTATAATCATTTCAATTTCAAAATCCGCTTTTAAAATTAACTAAAAAACTAAATGTATCAATAGGGATCGTTTTTTCCTCATTTTAAATGTTGTTAATCTGATGAATATATTATAAGCTTATTAAAATTCCTCTTGGCAGAATGACAGTGTAATACACAGCCCCAATAGTCCTCTTAGATGTATTTCAAGACTTTCGGACACTAATAAAGAAAGTTATAGTGATGACAGACATACGAAAAGACGGACAATCACATTAAGCCTTTCTCGCGCTAAATATTGAAGAGGGAAATATATCAAACTAATATCCATACAAGCAACTAGAGACTCAATTATTGTAATGAATCCTACATGACCAGTAAAAACACCTGTGTATCCCAATGAGTATCACACCCGAAAACCCAAATACGTTTACGATTTTTAATTTCATGGGACCCTTTTTAACATTGTGGCTTAAACCAAGAGCCCTCTGGGACCCCTTGTTAGATTTTAAAATGTCAACAGTTGTCTTCAGCTACATGAAGGGTTCTTCAGGTTTCACCAAAGGCTCTGTATTTTGGGTGGAGGGATCATCAGTGGTCACAAAAGGCTCTAAATTTTGGCTGGAATTCATAACCTGCATTTGTAAGATTTTAAAATGCATCTAAACAAAGTATATGTAACATTTTAAAAATAAATTTAAAATTTTCCCATTAGTGGGTCCATAGAACTTCAAATATCCACACACAACACAGTAATTTATTTTTAAAATAATCAACATTTTATTATCGATACGCCAACGTGACTTGCGGTGTCCCGACTCATGTTAATTTCTCCATTTTTATACCGATATGTAACGACTTTTTAGCCCGTTTGTTAGGGCTTATATGAACACCTTCATCTGTCCGTCCGTCCGTCTGTCTGTACGCCTGATAACACACGAAATGGTTGACGTAGCGTCCCCAAATTTGGTAAACTGGGTTTTTGAAACAAAATAAAGGCCAAGTTCAAAGGTGGGTCAAATTGGTAGATATTATGACCCATGGGGGTGGATTAACCGGTGGCGGTTTCTGATAACTTCGATGGATTTGAATTTAGTGTGATGAAATTGGGCATATAAGTTCTTGCTGATAAAAAATGATTATTCATAACATTTTACACAAATAAAACTTAGGATTGACCCGTTAGGTTCCATCAACCGGTGGGGGTTTTCATATACCTTACGACCTAGAATCCTATAATTTGGTACGCACTTCATTGCATCCAAACCCAAATTCGATTTAGAAGATTTAACAATTCTGTTGATGGACTAACCCTTCGGAGGGGTTGCCCGTAGTTGGTTTTATAAAAATTCATGCTAGACAGACTATGAAATCTCGACAAGAAAAATGGACCATTACATATTCAGTAAAATTGTCATCCCTTGTACGAGATGTTGTTTTGGAATTTTCATAACAAATTTCAATCGGTCTACCAAGTTGGTCTATTGCTGACCCTAGAGGGTTCGTCAAAAATGGCCTGAAAACCCTCATTTTAAAATGCTACTCACGGAAAATCGAGTGATTCGATTTTCATTTGATTTTCAAAATATTGACCATTGTTTAGTAAAGGGTACTGGGGCAGCGAGGAATACTGTTAAGTTGGGACGGCGAGGATTCCTGTTAAGTAAGTGGTACTGGGTCTCGTCTGCCATTAAGCAAGAGGTACTTGGGACTGTGAGGAATACTGTCAAATAAGGGATACTGCGGACTGGGAGGAATACTATCAAGTAAGGGGGACTAGGGACTTTATTTTTTAGAGTTCCACCGTCTTCTACGGTAGAGTTATCATTATTGTATTTTCAGGAGAGAGATTTAATTAAAATAATCCGTGAATAATTACTGGAAACCCTCCTTTTTTGTGGCCCGACTGGGTAACCATTCTGGTAGATAGAGTTGAAATGTTGGCTATACTTTGATATATTCGAAATCAAAATATGTAGAGAACTTTTAAAGATACCTGCTTTCAAACCTTTCTTCTCACATATGAAACACCCTGCGCATATCAATAAATATCTTACCTCTCTGGTCTGATTTAAACAGTTGTCACATGGATTGTATATGCTCTGCAAGAGTAGTCGTCATTAATAAACCGTTCAACGAAATAGTAAAGTATCGACTGTTTTGATTAGATGTCAATTTTCTGGTCTCAAAATGACCTTTGACCCTGATATCATATGCTGTTTTGTGCACCATGATGTATTTTATAACATTTCATTGAAATGTCATGTTGCCCCATTTAACCACTCCCACTGCCTTAGGGGAGGTCCTAGGGACCCAACTGCAATGTTCCGTTCAATAGCTATTGACTATAGCTTTCGAAAGATATATCACATGACCCTATACGTTGCATGTTAACATTGGACCCTTACGGCAGAACCCTCAAGGGACCGTCCGATAAGGCCCATCTTCGAACTTAGCCTGAGATAGAGGTCTTAGAACATGTGTGCAAAATTTCATGAAGATTGTTTGACCCGTTCGAGCGTAATCGTGCGGACGGACAGACGGACAGACAGACAGACGGACGGACACATGATCATTCGCATAAAGTATCTGTCGATACTTAATAAACACGTTCTCCGCCGTGTTTGAAACGTTAAGCATTTACTTCACTTGATCCCAACATCCAGAATGAACACTTTATCGGCACGTGTTTATGGCTGGGTATGCTTACATGGATATGGGAGCTACAAATAGACTAAGTTCTTCATCCTATCATTGTTCATCTACTTCAGCGCTCAATAAATAGTCTTAGTCTCAAATTTCAAAAAGGCTTTAAATAATACAAACAGGAAATCACAAGACGCGAATTTCGGCTAAAGGGCTATATTTTAGGGATAATGAAGATTTCCAGTTGACGTTGGCAACTTATGGACATCGCAGAGATGTAATGATGGGGCAATGTAAAATTTTATCATATAAAGCATATCGAAGGAGCGCACGTGTCCACTGACTAATTTTTCTAAGTTCAATCAACTTGTTTCAAAGGTCCAACATTTGTTCAGTCTAGCATCTCGACATTTTTTTTTTGAAAATTATTATTCCGTGTGAATCGGTTAAGTACACAATAAAGTTTGGACATTAATTCATATTTATATATACAATTAGTTACCTAGGGTACTACTGTCAACATGGTAATAAAATATTTTGAAAAACTTGTATCACTATTTTCTGAAAATTAAAAATACAGCAGCAAATTTACTCGAGGGTTATTGGTACGATGACTCCGACACTTAAAGATACACGAACAGAAGCAGTGAAGGGTGAGATGGTGTATAATCTGATACAGTTTCAAACAAAACAAGTGAAAGAAAACCATCAAAATCAATCCCAAAGGAAAATTAAACGTTATGGCGAGAGTTTCAAGAACGTAAAGGCCAAAGTTAACAGCAACCTTGTTGGATCAAGAGCAATGATTGCGAATCCAGGGGCAAACTTAACCCCACCAAAACCTTCCCAAATTGTCCAAAAGTCCTATATGAGTATCATCAGTCATCGTCCAACTCAACCGTCTGAAAAAGGTCAACCGCCACAAAATCTTAGATTTGGTCCAACAGAGAACGCTAAGAATACTGCTGACGGACCTTTTTTCACAGAGATCAACGCCAACAAACATGACAATAATAGAACATTTGAAAATGGTAAGACCTTAAATAATAGAACCTAAACTATACTGAATCACTTAAATCAATTTCTAGTAAAAACTTTTGTATTATTCCAAATTTTCCAACTAAACCAGGTGAACAGAATGTGATAAAGATTGATCGAAGCTTTGAAAAGCTGTTTGAAAAACATAGTTATGGTTATATTCAAGCTTGTAAAGAGATTTTGAAACAATCAGAAAAAATGTCTCACTCCGTGTTTTCAAACAAATATGAAAAACTTATTGAAAAAGTGCTTAAAACTCAAAATATCATCAATGGCATCACCGCAAATTATTTGGGTAACATTTCAGCAGTATAACCACTAATTTTAATTCTTAATATTATTAAATTGAAATTAATAACTTTAAATCACAACAGGTAAATATCATTCTTCAAACATCATAACGGAAGACATGATTCCACATTCACAGAGACAGTTGTTTCAAGAGGTGATTTTCGTTTTTGTGTTTTTGGTTGAATAAAATAATAATGCTTAATGTTATTTAATTCATTCAAACAGTTTATTGGAAAGAACCTTTGCGCTGTTTGGAGGAATTTCCAACAAAACGAAATCACTTATGATGATGCGCTAGGATTTCTTCCTAAAAGAACCATTGGAATAAATTGTTATCAAGCATTGATTGCGAAAATAATATATTTTTATTGTAAAGATCCAGAAACGTATTCAATCATTAACTGGACAGAAATTATTTCACTTCAAAACATTTACCCTGACGCCAAGTTTGAAGAAGAAGGATCTGACTCAATATTAAATGAGATAGTATCGCGAGTGACTCTGGTAAATAAGTACAATGTTTATTAAATAATATTTTTTAAGGTCACAATTTTTCTAAAAATTTTATATAATAACTCAAATAGAAAATCCAGCATGTTATAGTACCCATGTGTCCGATCGGTTCATTACCATACTCAATTGCCAAGGTCAACATGGAACTAATGACAATCTCGGTCTTTGTGCCTGAACAACCCTCCATTAAATTTGTCGAGTGGACTTGTGGACATAAGGACAAGTTGGCTCTAGGTCAACACTTACACTACATAAAAAAATTTTTCGAGTTTATCAAACCCGGTGATTGGTGTAAACGTGACAGCTCCAATATGAATTGGCCATGGGAGGCCAAGTTTGAAACTAATTCTATGGTGATAGTTTCCAGCAAAGTTGAACTTGGCTCATTGTACTCTTGTTTGTGGCTCGAGAAAGTTGTTGATGTTCCTGAAGATGTAGATGAAGATGAAGATGAAAATGATGAATGCGACTATAAACAAAAGTATATGAAGTTTCTTGAAGACATACAGCTTTGACAAACATTAAAGACCAATTCATTTATGCAAAATATTTTAAATTTCAAGAAAATAAATTCCAACAAGGTTGCACCATATTAGAAATATATGATTTAACCGAATTATGTTTAATAATTAGTGATTTTTAGATTAACATTTTTCATACAAATCACGCGAGATATTTTCCAATTACTGAATTTTAAATACCCGGACAATGGCCTGAGACAACATGTATTTGTCGTTAGATGTAGCGTCGGAATAGCAGGCACTGAAAAAATTATGTAATAAATTATTTTCGTTAACCTATGAGACAGTGAACATTCATTTTAATTAATGTAAATATAGTTAACCTGTAAGTTATTGACCGTTTTTGAATCGCCGTACGACATTTATTATATTTAGAACCATATCAACATTAAATGACCAGATAATTAAATTGGTAATTATTTTACAGAAAAAAACTTGTATTGTTCAAACATTAAATTTGTATTTATAGTTTTGTATTCCAAAAAGAATGGACAACATATGGTAACATGGATGCAAGTAAGTACTGCAGTGGAGTTATTTAAATAAATATATATATAATTGTTTGAATAATATCTATCAAAAATTTTCAGATCGTAGCTACACATGTCGCCGATGCGGGAAAGAATTTAGAACATTACGTGGAAGGCGATCACACATGCGAGGTGTGCATCGCAGGTAGTACACAAAAACATGATGAACATATTTTTTATTTAAATTTATTAAATGTAGATAAAAAGTAAAGTTTGAAATAAATTTGTTTTCTATAGGATTTATACATGTCACCGGTGCGAAGAAATGTTTAATTCTTCAGTCAGACTACAAATACACATGATTTGCGTACATTCAAGGTTATGATCATTATTGGTTTTTGATTTTGAATATTTAATTTATGAGAAAATTTACATAGTTAAGAACGTTTTAAATCAAGTTGTATTCAATAGTATTTATAAATGTCACCTGTGCGTGGAAACGTTTACTTCTTCAACTAGACTACAAGCTCACATGATTCGTGCACATCCAAGGTTTACCATCATAATTCTTGCTTTATAATTTTTATTAATAAATTCATGTCAAAAATGTAGGTAATTAGTAATGGTTGAAATTCAATTTGTTGTTTTTTCTTTCGATAGGGAGACATTTCCATGTCCACTGTGCGGGTTAGAATTCGAAACCTCACGTCAAAGGCAACGACACACATATAATGATCATCCAGGGTAGTGAAAAGATATTATAGATTAAATTAATCTTGAGTTGCTAATTAGGATAAGAATTGTACAAGCTCCAACTACTTTCTGTTTGAATATATTTGTATATGCATTTTGATCTGGCAGCGTCAGAACATAAATCGACCTTATTGAAACCATTACATTTAATCTATGTACTAGAGGTTTGCAATCAACTTTAATTTGAGTTTTTGTAGTGATGTATGTCGTTATTTAACCGCGTAAATAATTCCGTCAGGAGAAATCAAATTGTTTTATTAAGTACGATAATACCTTTTATTACTGTTTATTTTTACTTTACATTTACTTTCATTTTGTCATTTTTAATTTGATGGATTTAAATATTTATTTTATAACATTTTACATGTAAGAAAGATTTGTTTATGTATAAAAAATCAATAAAAACCATACTCCAATCAACTATGACAAGTCCGTTCGTTTAAAATTTTGAAAAAAGGGTTTCATTTAAAAAATACCAGTCTTTGATAACTTATGGCCATTACCTATATGGATATTTATTTAAAGATGTCCACCTACAACCTCCTCAAACATCATAACCGAATGTATCATTCCAGATTCAGAGAGAGAGCTGTTTCAAGAGGTGATTTTGTTTTTGTATTTTGTGTTGAATTAAATAAATATGTTTGATGTTATTTAATTTATTCTATTAGTTTATTGAAAAAAACCTTTTCGATGTATGGAGAAATTTTCAACAAAATGAAATCAATTATGATGATGCGCTAGGATATCTTCCTAAAAGAACCATTGGAATAAATTGTTATCAAGCATTGATTAATTGCGAAAATAATATATTTTTATTGTAAATAACCACACACTTATTCAATCTTCAACTGGACAGAAATGATTAAACTTGAAAACATTTACCCTCATGCAATGTTTGACGAAGAAGATTCGAACCCCATGTTAAATGATATAGTATCGCGAGTGACTCTTGTGCGTTGATGTTTAATAAAATAATTTTTTTTAAGGTCACAATTTTTCTAAACTTTTTCTATACTAACTCAAATAGGAAATCCAGACCGTTATAGTACCCATGTGTCCGATCGGATCATTACCATACTCAATTGCCAAGGTCAACATGGAACTAATGACAATCTCGGTCTTTGTGTCCGAACAACCATCCATTACATTTGTCGAGTGGACTCATGGACATACAGACAAGTTGGCACTAGGTCAACACTTGCTATACATAAAGAAACCTTTCGAGTTTATTAAACCCGGTGAGTGGTGTAAACATGACAGCTTTGATTGGCCATCCCGAGCCAATTTTGAAAAAAAATCTACTGTGAAAGTTCAAACAAATTTGAACATGGCCCAATCTACTCTTGCATGTGGCTGGAGAAAGTTGTTGATGTAAATCCTGAAGATGAAATTGCTGAATTGGAGAACAGTGATGAATGCGAATAAGAATACATGAAGCTTTGAAAACCATTACTGAACAACCCATATTCAAATAATAAATTAAATCTCTTGATATAAAACCTACTCCAAGCAGTTACGAAAAGCCAGTTCGTTTGAAAAAAACTTCTGATAATAACCCTCCAGCTTTTAAACACTTCTTACCACCCTATAATACTGTAATAAAAAAAACTGTTTTGACCTCACCACCCCTCCCCCCAAATTTGTCCAATATTAAAAAGTCGCAGGTGCAACTCCATATAGCCCGAGCTAGGTTTATAAAAAATTTCAAGCTTCTAAGCCAATTTATGAAAATCGTTGGGGTACCCCCATTGGGTTTCTCTGGTATTAAAGTTTCGCAAGTATTACTTTGTATTTGCAACAAAGGAACCATGAACTACGAGTATGTAAAATTTCAATCTTCTAAGCTAATTTACAAAAATCGGTGGGGGGTCTCCCATCATAGGGTCACTCTAGTACTATAATTTCACAAGTATTACTTTGTATTTGTCATAAAGGGATCATGAACTACCAGTATGCAAAATTTCAAGGTGTCTAGCTCATATTTTGTTATGTTGCCTATGCAACCATAACCGGAGGGAGTCTTTTGATCAACACAGGTCCGTACCTAGACCGATCTTACCCATCTTAGAACTCATTCATTGTATTGACTCTATGTACTTATGTACAAAATTTCAAGTCAATTGGACACGTTTAAAGAGAGTTATCGTGATGACAGATAGACAGACATACGGACGGACACGGTGATTGCATTAGCCCTGGTTCGGGCTAATGTAATGTATTATTGTACAAAATAATATTTTTCAGGTTTTTTAAGTTGTAGGCTTGTGAGCCTAGGGTCAGCTCCCACTGGTCACCATTTGATCGTAGTTGAGTCGTACTCGAAATTAACCATTACGTACATTCAAAGATCAAGTTTGGAGATTCTGCGACCATTTTTAAGACCTCCTAACTGTAACCCTCACGGATATTTTTTGTACAAATGAATCCTTAGAATTCATACATCATGATGTTTCATATCCCTTTTATTTATCGGCAAATCAACCTTACAAATTTTTAAGACTTAAAAAATTAGTCAAAAACAATATAATAAATGATACACGGAAGCAGATGGACAGCCAAATTATCAAAGATGGAGTATGGAAAACTATGAACAAAAATTTTCTTCGTAAACAAAGAGCAAAAATCCCTTTATCCCTTGATGTCAACACAATAAACGTCTACTTCACTGAAATATCTACACTTAAGCCAAATCAAATCAACCTCAAATTGGACAAACCTGCCTTTAATAAACGAACTGATGTGCCTGTCCTTGCGTTTAAAAAAATCACCCCTGATGACCTGAGGGTGGCCTGGAAAAGGACTAGGAACCCGAACAACCCATCTACTGACTTACATGGTATCAACAATAATATGATAAATTTTTATATGGAATCACCATTGTTTCAAAAGATAATCCTTGAGGTTTTTAATGCTTGTATTGAAGATAAATACTTTCCAAACAACCTTAAAATATCAAAAATTATCCCTATACCAAAAATTAACAACCCAATTAGTCCTAGTGAATAACGCCCTATTGCTATTCAGCCTGTTATTGCTAAACTCTTCGAAAAATGCCTGTATCAACAACTTTCAAGTCACTTCTTCAGTAACAATCTTAT
>JAQFYM010005547.1:0-13107 GCA_034694785.1 Agrenia bidenticulata
GAAAAATTAACGCGCATTTGTGCGTAAAACATAGATTAGAATATAGTAATTTCTTAAACAACATTTTACCGAATCAAAAATACAGCGAAATTTAAAATCAAACAAATTGCATTACATTTACGGTTGTAAAAAGAACTGCAATACTTAGGAATACAATATATTATACCTTTGCACAATTTATATTTTGGCGCATTTAAAAAACCTATAGGGTTTTAAGATCTTTAAACTACATTTAATTTTTTGTTTTAAAATACTATGCAATTCGTGCCGTCAATATATACAAAATAGAGCACTTTTGACTTGAAAATAGCATTTTTGTATAGTTAAATATTCATTACTTAATAAAAAAAATATATACAATTTTCATGGTAGCATATAGCATTATTATGTGCAAATACACATTTTTTTGCACTACAAATATATAAAAATACAAAAAAGAATTTTTTTTCAGCATTCGGAGTATTTTTTTCTGGTGTATGCGTTATTCGTTTTTTTATAGTAAAATGTTTGTTTTGCGACCTCTATGCGCCAACATTATGTAATAACTAGAGTTGTTCTAGCAAAGCTATAGGATCAAAGCAGACAAATTTTAATAAACGCAGTTTTTGGGTTTAATAGAAAATTTTTACTTTGACCAGTAAAAAAAAATGTCTGGCCACTCTTCGATTAAAAAAAATCGCAAATTAATAAATACATATGAGTTTGGTAAAAATTTTTTAAAAAGTCCTAATAACAAATAAATAGAGCAAAGTGTTCATTTTTGTTAACAATAAACTAAATTTGTAACAGCTAGTGGATTTTACGCCAAAAAATACGGTTTATGCAATATAATGTGATTATTTGGTATACAAGCGCAAGAAATAATTTGCTTATAAATTACGCATATTTTGTTGCAGTCACACGTAAAATAAAAATCATTTGCAATTATAAAAAGGCTTTTTTTGCGATTTTTAGTTTTAAGTATTGTGAAAGTTTGTTTTCACTGCGTCAATAGTCAGTATACACCATTTTGGTAGTGTTTTATATTCTTTTTTTTTTATTCGCCGTATTTATAAATGCAAAATAACAATTGCATATTTCAATTAGGTAGTTTATATCTAAAATTTATAACGCCAATTTCAGTTGCGATGCCATCTAGAGAGGCTTAGCATCAAATCTTAAAAAAAAGAAGTTTTTTGGTAAAAATCGCTAGAAACTAGTAAGCGTGATTTTTGGGTTTTTATCTAAAAACTTAAGTTCACCCTTGTACAGTAACATGGCTACAGGATTTAGTTATAACTTAAACTGCAGATCTTACGGTAAAATCATGTACATATAATTTTTTAATTAACCAGTGGCACAGCCCGCCCTTAAAAGGGAGGCATATTTTTTTTCAAAAAACTTTTTTCTGAATATTCTGTAACTAAAAACATATAATCCAAATTAATAAGAAAAAACAACGTGTATAAGTTTTCTCACGCACAAATTATAAAAAATCATGTATTTTTTCCTTAAAAAAATCTGGCAAAGCGCCGTTTGTGCTTGCCTATATTTGGTTTCAGCTTCAAATTGTTTTTAATTAAACCAAAAACAGGTCAGTGTGAAAAGTGTTCCATATTCTAGTAGATCAATAAAAGCGATTTCTTAAACGATTTTCCTATATATCAATTAAATAATAATCACACCGCATAAAAATAATTTTTTTATTTATAAGGTATTTGTACTCATAACGTGCAAACAGAAGAGACGGTGACCTACCCATGTAAAAATTTCGTTTCTTTAATATATTTTTTTGGGTGCAGGTATTTCAGCAATGTTGTTTTTTTCAACCTAAACCGTGACCCACATTTTTATTTCTAAAACTTTACATGATTCAAAAAATACAATAAATGCAATAAAAAACCGGGAAACTACAAAAATTTAATTTTAGAGATATATAAAAACACCTTAATAATCTATCTGCATGTTTTGAAAAGACAAAATATTTGATGTTTAGTACTTTCGAAAAATGTATTGTATAAAATATTTTGACAAAAGCCGACCCAAAATTTTTTATAATTATCTTTAATTTTTTACTAAAAATTTATGAAAAAATGTTGGGTCACAAGAGCCTTATGACAAAACTTTAGCAAACGTAAATAAAATACAAAGAGGAAAGAATAACAAAAGTAACATGTCTAATTCTTAAAAACACAGTATAGTGCAATTTAAACTTTTTTGGGATGTTTCGTACAAAAAAAAACCTTTTTATGGTTCGATTTAAACTTTACCTTACTTACTAAAACCAAATATATGTAGTATGCATATATCGTTAGTTAAACAGTCTTGCGATATGTTACCGGCCATATATTTTTGACAGTTGAGAACATATAAAACAAGCGTAAAGAAAACAATAATGTAACATGTAGTATAAATTAAACAAAAAGCTCACAATAAATATATTTTCGTATACTGAAACTTTGTTGTTACAATAAACTTGGAATTTCATACCGGTCAATGTTACACTTATAAGACTTATATACACAATCAGTGGCGTAAACAGGATTTATTTTACGAAGGGTTTTGAGTCAAAAGCATAATAATTCAGTATTCCGACAAATTCGTCTTTAATAAAATATTATTCATAAATTTTTTTATGTCAAAAAATATTTTACGGGGGTTTTAGCTGAAAAAATCTTTTAAAATAAATTTTTACCCTTTAATCAGGGCAAGCATTTTTCTACGGGGAGAGGGTATAATTCCCCTGGATACGCCAATGACTCATATATTAGTGTTTTTATATATGAAGATGTATATATCTTATTAAATAGTTCTCATAAAAGTTTTTTCTTATTTCAATACTCACTTAGAGCATGATATCTAAAAAATCAAGATTTTCATAAACTCAAAAATAAGCGTCCCGATATTTTATTATAAAAAATCCGCTCTTATCATTATACAATACAGGGTCATTTTTTAGAACTCAAATTTATTCATAATTTCTGGACCATGGCTTATGTCGTTTTTGATTTTTTTTCACTTCAAGCAGCGTAATTATTACAAGAAAAAATCAAGTGTTTTACAATTCAATTATACAAAAAAACATATAAAACCGCTAGACACAATTTTTAACAAAATTCTGTAGTTTTGGCAGTTTTTAAAAAACAACACACTTTTGGTTGATACAAGTATTGATGGATTTCTTTATAGAATATTTAGGGCGTGTCTGATTTGTCCAAGAAACCGTTTCTTTTGTATTCTGGTTTCTTGAAAAAAATCGATTTCTGATTTCTTACCCCTAAAAACGGATTCTTTTAATAATCATCTCTTGACTAATTTCTTTTAAATTCTTTAAATAAAAATATTTAATCAAAGGATGTTATACTATAGAACGAGTTCAAAGGAATAAAGCATAAAAAATCGATTTCTTTTGTAAAAACCAGAATACAAAAGAAACTGATTTTTCGACGCACCAGACACGCCCTTAATGTCCTTTTTAACTGTTTTTATGGTTGAAGTCTTATTTTATTGTTAAGTAAGCGGTAATATATAAAATGTGGTTTTTACATGATACAAATACGGGCATATTTTTAAAATTGATTACAACAGAAGTAGCTGAATTTCTTTTGCATACAGACAATGTTTGGATTTTTATAACAAAAGTAAATAAAGAGTACTATGCTTTGTATTTTTTATGCACGGTAGATGAATATACAACGTGTTTTGTTTTTTCTTGCCATATATTTTGTACCACAAAAAGTTATATGCTGCACTGTTTAATAAATCGAAAAATACTTATAAAATAGATAGTAAGATAAAATATAGATAGATAGAAAGAGAGAAAATAAAGAAAGAGAAAGACAAAGATAGATAAATGGATAGATAGATAGAAAAAGAGAGGAAAAGATAAGATGATATAAAGATAGATAGATAGATAGATAGAAAGAAAGATAGATAGATAGAAAGATAGATAGATAGATAGATAGATAGACAGATAAATGGATAGATGGATAGATGGATAGATATTTAAATATTTAAATATTACGATAGATAGATGGAAATATGGATAGATAGATAAATCTGAAGATAAATAGACTGATAGACTATGAGATAGACAGATAGATAGAGAGAAATACAAATAAATAAATAAATTAATAAGTATACAAATAAATAAATAAAAAGCAGATTAAATAATAAACTATGTAAGCAATCAAATTCTGTAAAAGCCTTTGTATAACATACAATTTTTATATAACGAAACTAATTTTTTTGACAATAAATGTAGTCAAAAAACTTAATTAAAGTTATTTATTTTAAAGGCCGAAAAAAAAGCAAAAAGTACAAATATAACGAACGTTGTAGTTTATAAAAAATTAGTTAAGGCAAGCATTTTTTTCAAAAACGTAAAAAAAGTTTAAATGACATGTAATGTAACATTTTAGTAATATGAAGTACTGTACAGTGACAATTGTACTGTCACCTGTATCAGGGCTACCCTACATAATATATTTTTTAGAGACAAAAAAATTTTTACTATTTATATTTTTTTTACAAAATTATATTTAATTTTTCATCCCTTCTTAATCACATGAATTCAAAAAAAATATAAGTCTTACAGTTTTTAATACTATGTTGTAAAAAATTGTCAAAAATTTGTATAATATAAACATAAGAATGACAAATTCAAATTAGGGATCTGAGCAATCAATATTTATAAAAACATGACAAATGCAAAAAGATTTTTAACCGCTTAAGAGATTTTATTGTAGTAATTCATGGCTGCCAAAACATATAAAATCATATTGCCATTTTTTTTGTTAATATTGCAAATGTAAGCTCAGTAATACAAATCGAACATTTGTTGGGTTTTTGCAAAACACAATTCCTTGTTAGTATATACTAAAATTACTGGTATTTATTGTAATCGCTGTAACTGAATCGCACATGAAAAATGACAAGTACTAAAAAAACTTGAAGTAGAGTGCAATCATAAGTAGTTTTTCGGTTACATATTTATCAATTGATATGACCTCTTTTAAGCGTAACATCAGGCAGACAAACTTTGGTTTCTACAACAGTAAAGGAGATTTATGCATAATTATTATGACGATAATAAACTACACCTGAGATGTAGAAAGCGTTCTTCAAAGTCAGATCAATGAATGATGCCCAAGTGTTTAGGTATGGCAAAAACTTTCGAAACAAAACTAAAGGTTATATGTGAAGATATCATGTAGCTAATTGCTTACAATTTTTCTACATTGAAAATTTTCAACGCAGCTACATCTACCTATTTGCAGATGTTTGGAGTACATTGGGAAATAACGGGTTGTATGAAAACACTTTTTTTGTGTTTTGCTAAATGAGTTAATAGGTACCATTGCTAATGATGTACTAAAATAAAACAAAATGTTGGCAATTTTACTGCTGACGTGCATATATTTGGCATTTTTTTATCGAATAAATTATCTAGATACCGTATTTATTTACTTATAGGTTACAATTTCTTGAAAGTCACAGATAGGAAAAGCTTTAATTCGGAGATTTTATTTTATCGTACCGTATTAAAATCTTTCATATTGCATTGTCTTTGGAAATACAAACTTTAATAAACATTTTTTAATTGATATACTTTAACCGTATTTATTCATCAGCAGATCTATTTTTTTATAAATCACATTTTAATTTGATGACCATGTGACTAAAAAGCAAATAAATACGTTTCACCTGCTTTTTTTAGCATATAAATTCTCTCATCAAATGTAATTTCAAAAATGTCGTTTTTTGCTTAAAATCTTATACTCTTGTTTTTGTTGTAAATATCACATCTTGTTCGTTTTACATATTATTGCCCAGTATTCTTAATAAAACATTCTACTGCTTGTCTTTGTAGATCTAGAAACTAATCTTTTGCTCTTTTCTCTTTCACTCATCGTTTAATATTCTCAACTGCTTTTACCTTATTGTACATCATTTTCTTAACCACATTTCTTTGCTCTTTCTTACATCACTCAATGATGCCATATATGCATTTTTGTATATTAATCTTACCACGCTCTTTACTACACACTCCACATCTTTTTTACTTTCTTGACGTTAGTTCGCAAAAAACTACTAAGAGCATCCGTGTGACATACTCGTATACAATTTTTCTGCCTTAGCGTCTCCGCTTCTTATTTTGTAGGTATACTTTTATAGTTACTTTTGCATTATTCTCCGGTAGTATTACTAATGGAATATGCCAGATTATCCCTCAATTTTAGGTTTTCTACATTAGCCGGCAGTTCTCTGAGACTAAGCAATTATATGTTTGCTTTGTCTAATATAAACATGTTATGTAGAGTTTTCTGTTGTCCTCTTTGATTTTTCACTCGTAAAGATGCAAAAAAATATGTTAAATATACATGGAAAAATTACATAAACTTTTTATCCATGATAAAAAAACGTTTTTATACGCAAGAAGTTAAAGCAGTAACCCTGATTGTATATGTAATACTTATGAGCAAAATTCACACGTTTATATTGTAACAACAGTACATATATAATACATATAAGATAGTAGAAATAGTTTTTTGGAGAGCTTGGTTTTGTAAAAAAAACTCAAAATTACAATTAAAACGATCTTAACATGTGGTTTACTCTAAAAATGCTTGTGCAGTGTCTATTACGTAGAGTGTTTATTATTTTAACACCAGGAAAATTGTAAAAGTGCAAAGCATTGAACTGGTATATGCTTTTGCAATATGTTAATAATTCGTGCATCTAAAATAAACATATAATTTGCAAAAATGCAAAACAAAAATACCTTTTTGTTTTATATAACTTATATATATATAATTTATGACACACCTCACGTAAGATAAAACAAATATATCAAAAATTGTACTTTAGCAATAATTTGTTGTGGGGGTAAACGCCTCCATACATTCGTAAAATTTAATAGAAGTAATTCTGCTTCCAATTAATCATCACAGCTTTCATCTAGATTTTTGCAAAAAGTACACAAAATACAACGAGATTTTATATTAAGGGGTTGCCTCACAAATTTTTTAATGAAGTTGTATTAGTTTTTGCATTTCTGTGTCAAGTGTTTATTTTTAAAGTACAATTATATACTTTTCGTCCTTATTTTGATTCAAGGATGCAATAATTAGTGTTATTAAGATGTTTCATGACTATTTTATAAATGGCCAAATACTTTTTACGTCTATTTTTTCTTTCTACATATGTAAGGTTTTTTTTTTTGTTTGTTCAATTTAGTCAATTTGTGTATTTTTGTGTATCCCACATTTTTGCATTTTCCACTTACACAAAACATTGTATACGTACAACTCCAAAAAGCCTTGCTTATAAACGGTAGGGATTGACTACCTTTTTAGTATACAAAAAATACATCTGCATCATTATTTTGTGAATGACAAGCGACGCAATAAAATTGCCTAAGTCTATACTAGCGTGAATTTGCAGCCGGTAATGTGCATAAGACTTAATTTGCAATGTAAATTTGTAGTTAGTCGACGCTGGTGGCAAACTGATGCTGAGCGCCGCATATAACGGTACGAACTAGGTCGCTTATATACAAAACGGTTGTGCAATAAAACTATACTAGTATGTCATGGTATTATAAAGCGCATACTACGTATTTGAGTGCCGTGTAATTGAAACACAGTGTTTCGGTAACGAAAAGGTATCTTCCTCCATAAAGTTATAGAGATGCATAAATTTTAAAGTAGTTCTATTTGTGAATCTGCGTCGTAAACTGCACATTTATCGTATAATTTATAGTTCCTATTTTAAAAAACGTTCTATGGTGTATATACGACGGGTTTTTTAGTGTATTTAAAATTATATAATTTTTTTTTTTTGCTTTTTATTATTATTCACATATCGGCCGTACATAGAATATACATTTTGTAAAGGCGTTTATAGATGACACAAGGTGGTGTCAAGTGATAAAAAACAAATGTATAAAATTCATTAAAAGATTTATTTTACTCTTCCTATTATTAATGCTTCCAAAATAGGACTTTCGCAAAACTAGATCATTAATGTATACACGTAGAAATTGGCAAAAAAAAGTGGCGTAAATGTCAAAAAAGTAGTCAATAGACGTTGTAATATCCATATAAAGAGGAGTAAATAAACAATGCTGCATTTATAAATATATATTAGAGTTTGAATGTGATCCAGAAATGCAGGCTGTGCATTTCGTATACATTGTGTCATATTTTGCAACATAAAAAACTATAGGATACACATTGTCAAGTGTAAAATGCAATGTTGGGCGAAAAAAATCTTATTAAACCGTTTTCTGCCTAATTAAACTTTACCACATGACATGGATAGTGCGATCGCAGTATTCAAGTCAAAGTAAAAAACTTACATAGATATGTCAAGTTGCAAATATGGTCCTACAATTTTATTTAGCAATCTATTTTATGTGCTATTGTAATAGTGTATAAAATGTACAGTTAAGACCTGTACCAGCTCATTAGCACTCTTTCATTATAAACTCCGATTTATTAGAATTACTATAAATTTGTATTCTTGAACCCCTGCTCTAGATATATAAAGTAAATTTGCAGCATCAAATATGCAATTAAAAACAGGTTGCACGTCCTTCATAGTAATTTTTTCTATAATGACTTTTCGCATAATAAAATTACACTTAAAATATTTTTTGGGACCTTCTATATATGTCATTTCTGTTTTGGAATTTTGTATAACCATGTATTCGTATTTTTTTTACCATAATGTACTGCTAATAATCCTTTTATATGCAAACATTTTATACCCATACAGTTGTATTTGAGAATTTATGCGCCCAGAAATTCTCTATAGTGATTTTTCCGTTTAGAAAAACAATTAGCAAACTCACCGATAAAGATATCTAATGGAATTTTTTTATGCGTATCGCAATATAGACCATATTTTATGAGATTTTTTGCCGTTCCTGAACTTTAGTATTTTTTTTAAAGTGGGTAATAGAAAAAAAAAGCTGCAATATACTTGATATATAAAATTTAACATAGTAAAATACGTATCGGCAAGTATTAATAACGTAAAAATGAAGTTAAAAAAGGCATATAAAAAACTTGAATACAACTATTTATACTTTTCTATGCTGATAGCTGAATACTAAAATAAATGTATGTAGATGAATTTAAATACCGCTGATACCGTATATTAAATTCCAGCATATATTTTTGTAATTAAAACTTACAATGATAGATCGTGTAGATACCAAAATATTGTAAAATTAAATTTAGTTAATCAAGTAAATATACATTATTTTTAAAGGCGCTTGGTCAGTTAGCATGGTCCAGTCACTCTTTTTGTATTTAAAAAAAGCTTCTGATAATGTGGCTTTTGACTTAAAGCAATACATCTTTATAAGAAAACAGTTCTGGCTATGCTATTTAAACGGTCACAAACATTGCTAGTTGGTGTAATATGACCTAGCCTACAAATATTAGTCTGTTTTAGAACGCGAAACGTTTTATTTTTTGACGATAAAAAGCGTTGACACAACAGTCATTTCCCATGTTGACATGTTTTTTGTTTTAAGTTATGTTTTTACAATACGCGGCATTTCCGACTTTCTCGGTGGTGTTGCGTTCAAATATTCCTATAATAGTTTTGCACAATATTTTTTACGTCAACGCAGTATACAATTTTTGCAACCATTATCTAAAAATGTACTCATGGCTGGATATTTTAAACGGCTAGCTTGATATTTTACATGCTAATTTTGGATAGTAATTTTTAGATTGGAGTAGTGTTACAGATTATTGAAAGCCGAGCGGTTCTAGAAAAATTTATTTGTTTTTTTTAATCTTCGCCGAGCTATGTATTAGATTTTTAAAATATTGGTCATCTTTAACGTCAAAAGATTCTTTATGTTTTTTTTTATCTTTTTGCCGTTCTAAACAGTAGCACAATTTTGTTTTGATGTACATCTTTGCTTCAATTTAACATTTTAATCGCCATTTTGGCTGTCAGCTTTTTTGTATTATTTTAGGCATGTTCTGTTTACTGGCTCAGTAAATAGCCTTTATGTAACGCTTAATGTTTATCTTCGCTGACAACACAAATATGTGGTTTTAACAGCATTTTAGGGCTACCAAAAGGCATATTATTGCGTCATTTTGTAAAAAAGGGTATATGTTGTGTTAAAAACTAATGGCTGGTATATTTTTCTTGTATATTGGGTGTGTGAATGTACTTTTAATACTACCTACATTTTTCAAGTATTTTTTCGCCTATATCAAATTTACAAGCAAATATGCGTATTAATAAAATATACTGTATTGTGCTTTGTCCCTATATAAGTCAAAATATATAACACTTGTACATTTTTTAGTAAAGTCGTATTCCCGCGTAGCGTAAAACAACTTAAAAATGCGTCTAAATAGATTTCAAAGTAAATTGAGCATATATTGAACTTGATATATCGCACAAATGTTTTACAAAACACAATTGAATATCTCACAAAAAAATATTTGTGCTACATTTAAAAGAGAACGTTAACGTTATTTCTTACTGTGTTTATTTGCGTTTTTCTGTGCTTTTTATACTAATAAAATGATTTATTTGGCTTAATAGTCTCTTGACACAGCATATTTTATTCTTTTTTTTTTAAACATGCATTTCCATTTTTTTTAAGTTCGGAATACATTTTAATAAATTTTTTAGACGCGACACAGTATAAAAGAGTTCTTTCGTTCGTAAAATTTATAAAAAACTTTGCTGTAAATAAAATCGTAACGAGAAAACTGCAATGTTTGTTTCTTCTACCTGTTCGTTTTTTCCAAAAAAAAAAAAATTGGCGCAATTTGATATAGTTTATGTTTTCGTACATTCAGATTAGTAGAAAAACACATTGATCACTGTTTATGTATTCCCATTAAATCATTTTATACAACTTTATAGCAAATTCAAACTGGTATTTTATTGGCGTATTTACGGCATAAAAACTAAAACTAAGTATTTTTCTGGCAGCCTACTGCCTTCAATTTTGTTTTCTTGTCAAAAAGCGACTATCTGAGTAGTGCTACAAATATCTGCAACAACAAATTCAAGTACTATCATTTTTTTCCAAATATGTTTGTCGTCTCCTTCATGCCTACCACATAAAAAATTGCTGTCTAGAGACTATCATAAACGTATTTATAATACTAGCAGAATCAGAGTATTTGTATTACATATTTACCCAAGTATTACAAAGAAGTAGGTTTTTTTGACTGTTCCATGGCATCATATGGTAGACAAAATTTTGTATTAATGGTTCTCCATATGGCTTGTACATCATGTTCAAAAAACAGTAATAATATTTGCATTATTTTTTCGATTCAAATAGGGTTTAAATTGTATAGGACGGTGTAAACGCTTTCAACAAGATAGAATACAAAATTGGAAGTAAAAATTGCATCTACAGCACGAAAATGATTTTTTTACCTCCTGCGAGTATAAAAAACAACCGCAAAATCAGTATACGAATTCGAATTTGTATGCGTAGAAGACAACCAGTAGTTCGTCTAGAAGATACGTAGAGGGGTATTTCTGCCTCCTAACAAATTGTTCCCGCCTATTTTATGGGGTTTTTTTTTTGTGCAGAGCTTTTACTGATTTTAAGAATCTAAAGGCATGTTCAACCGTTGTACTAACAGGTATCTGCGGCATAATTTTGTAGGCAAAATACCCATGGGTATTTTAACTTATTAATATTTTGTGATTTCTATTTTGATCTACCCATGGGTATTTCTCTACTTTTTGTGATCATGTTAAAATTTAAAACCGATGAGTGCACATACTAGAATTTTGTTTACATATTAAATGAATGCAGAGAAAATAAACAAATGGAATACTTGTCAAAAGTTTAATCACTATGAATTGACTGCATCGTAAGTTACAATGAAATCTGCTATAATAAAACAAACTTTATACCTTTTTTTGCGTAATTTTTGCATAGTTAGTCCGTGATGTGCGTACTATTTTGTGATCGTATATTTGTTTACAATACATGTGTGTAGATCAAAAAGAAATGTATCTTGTATAGTTGCTATTTGTTATATACTTCTTTCTTTGCAATTCTTAAAAAATGAACATAATAAGTCAAGTTAAACTATAAATCTATGAGGTGTTCGCAACGGCAAAAAAGCATTAATCTTACTATACTAAAGACATTAAAAGCATTGCCTTTTATAAAATTACACAATTTACAATGCAAAGCCACATTTTTTAGCAGCGGCAATCAACTCAATTTTTTTGAACCGGCATGAAGTGGCTCAATAGGTTTTTTTTACAAATAAATTTTTTTTTTTGTATATTATCGATATTATTTACATGCTAAAAGATATGCAAAATGTATTATAACCCACTTAAATATGTTTGCATTGTAAGAGGTTTACGTTGTTAAGCATAAGCGCTTCACATTCTTTTATACTAATGTATTCGAGATGTAAGGGTTACTTTCTACTTTGTAATCCAACTTATAATTAATTACTTTTTATTGCAACAATATGCAAAAACGTATCACGCCTGTGGATATCATTTTTTGATTGCATTTTCTTTTTTCTATACAACATTCTCAACGAAATTGTAGCCCTATTTTAGCTTACAGCTTCACATTAAATTTGCACTATTTTGTAAGAATAAAACGCATATATTTGCTTTTTGTTTGCTACGTGTAAGAACAGACGCAAGAACTGGTGCTTAATATTCGAAATTGTTGCAATATAATATTTTGCATATGCTATCAATGCAAAAAAATACCTGAAAAAAGGCATTTCCATATATATTTTACATATATAAATAGGTTGTATATAGAAAAATATTTTTTTTAACAAAACGATTTTATCTACCGATAAAATGAATGGTCAATATAAGTTGACACTTCAGCTTATTACAGTTTTTGTCCATAAAAACTGATAAGGGGATAACAATAATATTTTATAGACAGTTCAACTGTCTAAAAAATTTTATCTATATACACCAATTGCATATACACCACTTGTTCATAGATAAATTTTTTGGACATGATTTTTCTGCAATTTATATCTATATACCAACTAGTATATAGATAAATTTTATCATTATTAAAAAAAAATTGTAATCAATAAATTGATTGATTGATTTACACCTAAGTCA
>JAQFYM010005548.1:0-13097 GCA_034694785.1 Agrenia bidenticulata
TCTATATAAAAATCGATTATGTATGCAGTTGGCGTATTTGTTGTAATTGTGGAGTTTTACTTAAAATCGAATAAAAACATGTTGCTATATCTGACCTTTGCGGATCTCAAATACATTGCATTTTGCAATGCCAGCATTCCGTCAACTAATAATTTCCAATACTCGGAATTCTGAAAATTAATTTTTTTACCATACCGGAATTTAGAAATTACAAATTCTAAATACCAAAAATTTGATTAAGAGTGCATTTCATATGCCCGAAATACCGAGTAGTTATAATTTAAACACTTTTTTCTGCGTACCAGTGTATTTAAATCACTGAATTCTGAAAAGTTTTTTACCTTGATTCCAATTTTTACACGACACGTTCCCAGATGCTCGGAATTTACAAAGTCCTGAAGTGCCGATATTTACACCGCGCAGACACAGCAGCAAGATTATACGCGTAATTTGCAGCATTTGTATTTGATAGTTACAAAAACACATGTTCTGTCTCAAATAAATTGATTTGTTTTTGTCTCTACTAATGTCGTTCTTTTTGTTTTCCTTTTGTGCAATTTTCTTTGCCTAGTAAAGGATAGATTTCTTATATAAACTTACATGTTTTTTAAAAATAAAATGACTATGTATAAAGACTGTCTTAGATGCAAAAAAAAATAACGATTCGTAATCTATAGACTACATCTATATAAAAGTATGTATATGATGATATTCCAATATATTTTATATGGTAAACATGCTGCAGTTTTTTTTTTTTTTGAACAAAATTTCTGTAATTTTCTAATTTTAAACATAGTAGTCGCATGAGCCACTGTGAGTCAAAACCGCTCTTGGAATTGCAAACAACAGTATAAAAATACATTGTTATCTTCAATTCACATAAAAAACAAAAAATGCAATTTAAAATAATTACAATATGTAAAATATGTTATTTCTATGCCTTTTTGCTAATTAAAAAATACGTAAAAATTGTAAAGGCTTTTTTAAACCAGCTCACGTATATTTAAAGCTTCTACAAGTAGTTCAATAGTATAAATGTAACCATATATGTAAAATATAAAAAAAACAAAGTTTAATTCTTTTGTGTATTTTCTCTTTTGAAAATGTAACTCAGGATGCGTTTCTTTTTTTTATTAAAGGAATAACGTAAACAAAAAACAACGCCCTGAAATTTTTACCATGCGTATTTTCTTTTTTTTCTTTTACCATATTTGAAAAACATATGTTTTATTTTATTCCATGGCAAAATATACTTATGTATTCATATACCGTTTTTATTTGTAAGGTTTAATTTTACATAATGCGTTAAAATATTATATTAGCAACAACCAGAACATGTGTCTTGTTTTTAGCATGGCGAAACATGCAGCACTTTTACGTTATTGATACGAGATTATGTTTTATGGTATATGATAAGAAAAACTTTTATTGATGAGGATAGTGTCAATGTTTTTTTTTAAAATAGCTGTTTTGTAAAATACGGTTTATATAATATTTTTAATTATTAATCGTAATTTTATTTTATTTTGTACCTATAAAATCGTTTTTTGTGTCTATTGCGATACAAAATAAAAGAAAATGATGTTTTTTTTACACTAAAAAAGAAAAATTTTCTTTTAAATTGTAGTTTAATATATGTAAAAAACAAATGAAACATTAACCTGGCAACAATACAATAAAATAGTATAGGGATAATATAAGAGTAGAATATGGATAAAATGTGGGTCATAGAATTTCTTTAAAATAATAAGTTTGCCTGTAATAAAAAATGGTGACTAAATTTTGATTCCAAAATTTTCAAAAAACGTTTTTTAGAATTAACTTTATCATTTTTTGAGCAAAAAGAAGGAAATTTGAAAACAAAATTCAACATCGAAGCGCGCTTATACCTTTTTTTATAAAATCAGAAACAATGACATTTTGGCTTAAAAATATCAATAGTCTTTTAATTATACAAGAAAAATGTTACTATATTTTAAAAACATTTTTTTGTTCTTAAGTGAGTGTTAAGATAAGTTACTTGACCTCTGCTATTTAACGCAAATTAAAATATTTTTAAAATACATTCTAAGTGGGGAAGAGTAACAAAACACATTTTTTTGTACCTTACTCATCTTAATGCGCAAAATAAACGTCTAATATGCGTGTAAAAAAATGCCTCAAAAATACTTTTTAGTATACAATACATATATTATGCCACTTATTTTTCATAAATCTATTCATATATTTTTTCACATATTCTGCCGTTTTTCAATAATCAAGATTGTACAAATATAGCAAATACGATATGTATATCGGCCGCCTTATGATTTTTTTCAGTTTATAACTTTTTGAATAACAAAAGACTTACAATGGTAATTTCTGTTTTTAGTGTAAATGCCAAAGACCAAATTAAAAACATAAGCAAACTTTGTACATGCAAGTTTGAGTTCATACATGTAGATTCCTTGTTCTTTTCTTGTTTTTACGCATGTTATTTTACTATTAGTAAAACTTGAATCAAAAAATATAGTGGTTAATTCTAAAAATTGTTTAAAAAAATCAGCGTTACTGTCCAACTCTTTTTTACAAAAGTTATGCACGTTTTTTTTCGTATAAAAGTATTTAGTCGGTTTTTTATCAATCTCGTATTGTTTGCAACCAATCTCGACCTGGTTGCAAACAATCTTGACGTTTTGCAACCAATTACAACGGTTTAAAATCAATGCTGTTTTGATTGCAATCGACCCCGACCATTTGCAATCAATCTCGACGAGGTTGCAATCAATCTCGATCTTTTTGCAATCAATCTCGACTGATTGCAATCAACATCAACCTATTTGCAATCAATCTCGACAGCAATTTATTTTTGTAAAAAATCATTCACTTCCCTACCAACAGAAACAAAAAAAAAGAATAAAGCTTAACGAAAATGCCATAGAATAACTTTAAAAACATAAATCACAAAAATTTTAATCTTTAATGGATTTTTATTTATATACACAGTTTTGTGAAATATAACAAGTAACATTATAGCATGTGTTAATTGCGAACAAAAACCCGTTTAAGTGTCATAACATGCATTTTAGCTATTGTATTTTACATTTTTATAATTCGGTTAGCTAAAATGACCAAATACATTTTTGATGTTTAAATTATGGATTTTCACGTATTAATTCGTATTTTTAAGCTGTGACTAAAAAAATTAAACTTTGCATTAGTATTCAAGGCGAATATATAAAGATTAAAAAGACGATAGCTAAAATGCATTATCTGACACTTAAAAGGCTTTATTGTTTACAATAAACACATGGCACAATGTCTTTTGTTTTTTTTCTTTTTTAAACTGTGTATATAAGTATAAATTAGAGAAACAAAACTTTTTTTTTTATATGTTTTTACAGTTGAATTGTAGAAATTTGTATAGTTTACTGTTTTTTTTTAGGTTTATAAGTACTAGACTTTTTACAAAAATATTTTGCCGTCGAGATTGATTGCAAAAAGGTTGATGTTGATTGCAATCATATGAGTTTAATTGCAAGTCATTTGAGATTTATTGGTAACCAGACGGGGCTGATTGCATTCGGTCAAGATTGATTGCAAACAGTACGAGACTGATTTTAATCGGTCGAGATTGATTGCAAACGGTCAAATATGTTCGCAAACAAAACGAGATTAGTTACAATCAGTACGAAATTGCTTATAACACTTACTAAATTTTGAGCTCGGCAATTAACCGTAAAAATTAATTTTAAAGACAGCTGAAAAAGGTTTCAATGCTGAAAAAAACATAAGCTTTATGTAATAAAACACTGAGTTGCATCGTGGCGTCACCAGCGGGCAAAAGAGACTAATGACCTCCCTCCTCAAATTGTTTAAGGCTGAATTAAAGGAGGGTCTGGTTTTGGGGCGCAAAACTACACTGAAAAAATAGTTATAAAAATTCGTATATTTTAAATTTTGTTAGTGTTTTTTACGGAAATATAATAATATATTTTTTCGTTTCAGTCAATTTTTTTTTTATGCCCCACCCCAAAAAAAATCCTGGTTACGCCCCTGGTTATACCTTTTATTTTTTTTCTCTATTAGTTTGATTTATTTACCTTTACTGCATATATTATTAAGTAGAAAATACCTATAAAAAGGATTCCAATTGATAAAAACGGGATGCACAAAAATGTAGTTTTTATAGTCAAAGGGTTGTTTTAAATAAATTGCATTAATATGACACAATTCTAAAGCAAAAAAAAAACATACATTTTTGTGTATACGTAAATCACACGTAAAATTAAATTTCAAATATTGTTTGGTAATATTATTTTTTTAAAAATGTTATTGTAAAAAGTTGCAAACTTAATAAATAAGCAATTAACTTTTATTGTCTATGATATGACATTATTATAATAGATACGATTTTTTATAGAAAAGTGAGTTGTAGTTACAAACTAATAAAAAAAAATAAAAAAAATTTAGCAATGGTGAGAAAAAGTCATTTTGGGGGTATATTTTTTACCATTGTGTACAAAAATTAAAACAGTTTCTTCGTCTTGAACCATGGCAATTTTACATCACGGTGGACTAAAAACTGTTTTTTTTATATATTTCAAATTTTGCCTATAATATTTTTTATACTCATTGTGCATGCTTAAACTTTCTATCCATATGAAATAACATACAAAAAAACAAAAAAAAATGTATTTTATGTACTTAGTAAAAATACTAACATCTTGACCATTGTAAAATGACATTTTTGCAATTGTATAAATAAGGAACAACCCTTAAAATCTAAAAAAATAAAAATCAAGTTGTTAATAGATCTAAACAGTTACACAGCTATATTTATTTATACTTTAGAAGAGTTTTCGTAATTTTTCGAATTTACGCTGAAGGTAGGTTGATTTTTTGCATATCACGCAAAACTTTTATTATGTATCTTTTTTTATAATAATATTAACAAACTAAAACAGCTTTGATGATATAATATGTATACAGTTACTATGCGTAAAGACTGTAGCCATGCAATGACAAGCGCAAATGTTTTTTTATGACAAATATTTTCTCGAAATAAAGATAAGACAATTTGTATGCCAAGAAAAGTCAGTATAATATTATTATTGGAAGAGACGCAATATAAAGCTGTAAAAAACTTTTGACATAAGCATTTACAACAATGAAACATAAAATTTAAATCCAAGGAAACGCTGCTTTTGCGCCCCATGCTTATATCGCACTTAACTGGCAGTGCGAATTGCTTTAAAATGCCGTTTTGTGATCCTGAGGGCATATGAAAAAAATCGGGTGTATGCGCATTTTGGGTTATCCGAAAAAATTTTTAAATCACTTAAACGCATGTTTTACTATTATTTAATACTTAAAAAAAGTACATATCAAATGCCTGAAACTGGCTAATTAATTATGATGACGCGAGGTTAGATATGTTTTAGATTAATATAGTTTATAAGTGGATTATTAAACTATAAGAACATTTTAAAAGTAAATAAATTATTAGTTTTAAATATGTTTTTCCACCTTGAAGAAATGCTGTTCGTGAAAACACGCCCAGTTCCAACCTTACTTACTGGACTGTAATGCAAAATGTTAAATCTTTTGTTTTAAAGACAACAAAACCTTTTAAACAAACATAAAACTATAATAATTTTTTTGTGGGACAAAATTTATAAGGTTATTTTTTTATAATACTAAAGCTGACTTAAAAAATGTTTGTATTTACAGATATCATGTAATATTATCATTTAACAAGACAGAGCTAGAAATTGCCACAACCAATTAAACATTATATGTAAACATAAAACATACTTGAAAAATAATTTATCTTTCTATTTTACTAATGAAAAGATTGTCTATAGTTTTATTTACACAAAACTTCGTCTAAATAAAAAAGCAAAAAAATATATAAAATGAAGAACTAAATCACATTTTGTTTACAACAGTTTGTGTCTTGTCACAAAAATATTTTAGAAAAAACTGGTTTAGATTGATTGCGGATTAGGCTCATAAAAACGACTGAAGTATCGAAAAAGGCACAAAAACAAATTTTCTCGCATGGATCAAATCAACCCTTTAAATTATCGCCATTCTATTTTTCCATTGTAAATTGTGGCGAGAGACGAGGTGGGCTATATCGGGGTGTTGATTAAAAAAAAAAATTACACCTATAATACTATAACTAAAAATATGCATAAAAAACAGTGTTTTTTATATTAAAATATCCTTGTTGCAGCTCAAAAACAACTTATTTTTTTTTTGCTAAACTGTTTGATTTTTAAAGTTCCACATATCGAATATTGCGATACTCTAGTCAGCCCTTCCTTTAAGTTATTCTTTAAAAAAATTCCGTTGTCTAAGGGTTTGCTATAGACACGCAAATATAGAACGCTCTAAGTCATAAAGAAATCCCGTGTAAAAATTATAAAGAAAATCTTAAAATGACGTTCGGGCATATATTCTTAGTGATTTGTCGAGCTGTAAAGTGCGCAAATTTTTACATAGTTGAGATACTAAAGGGCCTGATAAATCATTTGCTTATTTTTAAAGTGATAAAAGCTTTTGTATGTTATTTACACACATGAGAGATTTAAAGGTCATTTTTAATAACAAAAGTTTCCAATTTTTTTTTAGTCTTTAAACAAATTAAGATATTTAAGACGCGATAAAACTGTATTGCTAAAAAGGATACTTAATAGCAGGTCTCATTTTTACATTGAAAATTAGTATTTATTATATTATCGACAAATGAACGATCCCGGTTTTCATATTTGTCAAATATTCTTTTATGGTAGCAAGCAAACACGCTATTTCAGGAAAAGCATTTTAACGTTGATCAAAAAATTTTTTAGCTGCATTTAGGGATTCAATTGCTTCAATGCTATTAAAAGTATCCTCAGTCTATATTTACTTTTAAATTATAATTAGCTTGTATTTTTTATTACGGTCTTTTTCTATTGTATCTACGATATCAGTGTCGGTTATAATTTTCGACGGTGGCACATTACTTTATTTCTTGATATAAGTTGCAAAAAAAATACATTTTCTAGTTTAATTCTCAATTTCACTGTGTGTAAAGTAGCTCGAGCATTATACATTTTTTACTTTGGCCCATAATTTACCGATTCGACTTCTCGAGATTATAAAGCGCCTTTTTTCTTCCTGCAATTTGTAATATCGTTGCCGTACATTTTCCCATGCACTGTGATACCATTATATGCATTTATCTGGCCCTATTAATAGCTTCGGTGTCTTAATCAAGGCAATTATTTTTTTTTTTGTAATTCCCTTTTAAAAAGCACTTTTAACTTGTTTATTACTTATAATGTCACCAATGCTGAATGTGTGATATTAAATTAGGATTAAAAGCTAAACATTTAATATTTGTATAATAATCATTAATATTTATATGTGAGAATGTATTTTCTACGACAAATGCAACATATGGTTTTCTCTTAGGCATTAGGCATGTCCAAGATTATATATATATTACCTTATTATATAAAAAAAACATTAAACAATATAAAATATGTTGAAATATGAGTTTGCAAACACAAAGAGACTTTTTACTGTACAAATAGACATTTGGCATGTTGAAGAGTTTACTTGTTACAATTTTTACTGCAAATATCTCAATCATTTATTTTTTTGCTTAAAGACAAATCATTCGTAAAAATTTTCACAATTAAAATATAGAGCAATCAAACAAATGCAACTACAAACAAGTTGCAAAATAAATTTTCGGCTCTCAACTGCAACTAGATTTTAATGGTTATTTAATATTTATTTTTTATCCATTTTATATATAGTAAAATTGTATATATATATAATCTTGGATACGCCTATTATCTATAAAATTGACCTAACGAATCTTGGAATATTTCCCCTGTCATCCATGCCTTTTTATTTGAAGTGCAATGGCAATATGACTCCACTGAAAAATTCACCCTAACAACGAGGTTTTTTGGCATTCTCAATTACCAAATTTGTTTTATTATCTATACCGGTTGCAGTTGACCATATAATTTTTGTTATTCTTACTTCAGACTGCTACAGACCATGCGTAAATTCACCAGTGCTGTATGATCTGTCCTCTACATATTTAATCAAAAAAACCAGTCTCGTCCATGTCATATTTTTCTTATGGCTTTAGTGGTCTTGGTCAGCTGTATTTCTTACAAGCAATTTTTAACATTAGTCAGATCCACAGATCCAGATTTCCCATTGCAATACAGAACTTTTAATTATATTCATCTTCTTAAATCGTCAAAGCCGATTATTTGGGATCTTAAAATCTTACATTTAACGACGCAGTGCAGATGTTTTTACTTAAGAGACTTTTACCGCCTGATAGATATATGCGTTATGTTCTGTTATCTCGACGAAATAGATTTTAAGTGCGTTTACAATCTCGGCCAATATGCAGTTCTTAGCTGGAAAGCAATTTTTCGTTGTTTAAAACGCAATTAAACTTTCTGCAACACAACTGTATATCCTTTTGACCCACTGCTTGTTGTCGTGTTAATTTAGTGGAAAAGTGATCTGCTAGCTCTTTGTGTTTTAAATCGGGATATACTTTAACATGCTGAGGTATATATTTTTTTTTGGCTAAAGATTAAAAATGATAACTTTTTTTAGTATTTTTGCCTATTAAGGTGTGGCGGATTTTTATTAAATGGCCCTAATTGACGTTAATTATTATTAAAATATTACAATAATAAATATACATTAAAAAAATTAGGGCGATAAATGAGGTGGCGATAAATCAAGGTTTGACTGGATACAAAATCAGCACTAAGGGAAAAAGTTAATTTTAAACATTCCAAAAAATTCTAACAAGCCAATAAAAATATTACCAAATATTTTTTACAAATATTTTTATGCTTTTATTTTTGCATAAAATTGTGACAAAGTATAGAAAACAGTAAAAAAAAAATCAACTTATATTCTGCGTTTTTATTGCATCTGAGTCTTTACTTAAGCTGCCTTATGTTCCTGAATTACTAGAAACCATTTGCGCTACGTAAAATGTTCTCTAACAAAAGATAATACCATAAATTGAACTGTGTGTTTATTAATTCGTCTTGAAAAAAACTTTATATCATCGTTTCTTTTTGTATTTTTTTTTAAAAATAGCAGTGGCATGATAATCAAAAAGGTTGGCAAAACTGTTATTTACCAGTCAACAATGCCGGTAAACACAACTACTATTTATTAAGATGTCGATGCCACAATGAAACACTAGTTATGATCATTTTTGATAGCATAATTATAACCAAGAGAAATAAAAACTGTGTATTTTATGGGATATTAAATAATAAACACCTGAAGGCTCTACAGACGTTATACGTATAAAAGAAGAATTAAAACTGTAAATTATAAAGGAAAAAAGCATAAGCTTATGGAGTTTGTATACATTATAATTGACTACAAATATAGCACTGCCTCTAACAAAACGGCATGTAACATGAAATAAGCAATAATTATATGACAATACACATTGAAACTACAATATAAATGACATATAAAATTGTTATACTTATAAAGGTACAAAAAAAAAAGTTTTTGTTGTAGTTATCCAGATTGTATATCTGAAAAAAAATCTAAATATAAAAAAATAACTTTGGTATAAATCTTAGAGACTAAAGAAAGCAAAAAAAAATATTCTTCAGCATACTTATATGTCTAAAAAGATCCTATCGTTTAATTTTTGTAACTATTACTTTTTGTCATCAGGAAAAACAATGGATTGACATTTAAACTTTTTTTCTAAATACCATTATAAAATAATTCCAGATTAATATTGGTGAACCCTTATGTATTTTAAAAGTCTACAAGGATTATTAGATAACTGTAAAAAAGACTTTGGTACACGTAAAAATCATATTTTAGCGGATAAGAAAATCCTTAATACAATTTTTACATGGCTACAAGCATATTACTGCGAAATAAAATTATTTATACATATTGCGGTACATTAGTTTCTAATATGTGTACAAATGCAACTGCGGTTAAAACATTGTTTTTATATAAGCTTAAATGGTTTTGTATATGTTTCACTACCTTAAAAAAAATTTGCATACATATTAAACATTTGCGGTCGCTATAAAATAGTGTTTTTATAATAGTTTGTTGTTTAAATTAACAAAGTTATGCATGGATGTAAATATTACTTTCTCTGATAACAATAAACACATTTGTAAAAAAGTTTTATACAATCAAACAAGGCTCTGTTACTTAAAGCCAAATTTACATTTAAAATAGCACAAAAAAATATTTTATTATATTACTTTTTACGTGTGTACACCGTTTGCAAACAGACTGGTACATAATTTGGCTTTTTTTTCATGTATCACCTTTAATATCGCACATTTCCTAAAAAGTGTCAGTTTGTTCACACTTAAAGACAAATATACAGAAAATACATTACTGGTAGTATTGATTTACTTTTTATACTATTGTAGTAATTTTTTACTATTATATTACATTAATGGAAATGGCACTAATTTTTAAGATCATAATACATATGAACCACGAAAAAATTTATCGTATGTTCTTGAATACTATTTTTTATGAATTAAAATACATTTTGTACTTTTTTGGATTTTTAATTTGTGTTTTTTGTTTAAAACGGTAGAAAAATAGCCGTAAAAGCGCAAATCTATTCTAATATATATAGAACAGCGGGCGTATACGCATATATTTTTTTGTACAAAAAAACGTTTTTTTTTGTATAAAATTACAAAAAAGTATTACTTTTTCGATGTTGTATAAATATGCATTTAATATTTTTGGCTGATTGTGTTTAAATGTATGCAAAGAGAGACACGCGCATGGATTCCAACCTAAATACATGCAGTGTGATTGCTTTTAAACCTCTTTTAGTTAATTTTGATAATCTATAAAGTTTTTAGGTTGTAAGATTGTAACGTAGTGTTCTGCACATATATTTATATAAATATGCAAGAAGTTCTTATTTACACTAAAACTTAAGATTTAAAACAATATATACACGTAAATGTCATATTACCTACCGTTTTGTAATATTTACCTACGCAGATCAAAGCAAGAATTTATTCTTATACACTAAATTATCTATTAATAACGTTTTAAAATGTTTTGCATAGCTAGCATTACTTTCTCTTATAAAAAACTAAAAATACAGTTATGTGCTTTCAATGTAAAACTAAAAAAATTTTGAGTAGCTGCTGTAAGATCTTTTGTAATAGCCGGCAGAAGAACTTTTTGTTATAATTATTGTTTATATCTTACAGGAAATTGAAAATACGCTAATTGCAAAAAAGACTGCGATCTTACCGAAAACGACAAAAATACCCATTTTTAGCTTTTTTTTCGGGCAAAAAATAACCATTGTACATAATAAAATAAATACGTGAAACACATGCCCGAACATCATGAAAATGCATAAACATTTCATTTTTGTTTTATATTCACTATAAGCCAGGGGCGTAGCCAGGAATTTTTGAGCCAGGGGGTAGTCAGTGTTTTTGCAAAAAGTAAGGCCCAAAAACCATATTTTTATGCGTTTATAACATTATAATTTTTTTATGAGAAAAATTCACTATAAAATTTTTTATTTAGATTCTTAAAATCAAAAAAATCTCTGCACAAAAAAAGACCCCCCCCCTTTAATCAAGGCGTCGAAAATTTTCTAAAGGGAGGGGATACACCCCCCCCTCTACCCCCCCCCCTCTGGCTACGCTTCTGCTATAAGCCTAATTACTATTTATCCATATTGTAAAAAGAATATACGAGAAAGAAAAATTGTGAAATCAAGAGAAACAGAACGACATATATTTCCAAAATAAAAGACATGACATAAATTATCCTTTTACAAACAATAAGTATAAAAATAGGTCAATTATTATGCGGCATTACATGTGATACATGGAAAATATCCAACTTTTACATCCTCATCTTTTTATACCACTATTAAAATAGCATTACTAGATCTTATATCTTAGACAAAGAAACTTAGGTATTGTATGATTTTGTCAAATAATCTACATTATACTTAGTACTTGGGTACATTTCTATCATAGAAAACAGTGCCGGTAGTGTATAAAAATACAAAGAGAAAATTTTTTATGTTTGCTGTTTTTCGTAATTTGACATTTTATTTTTTCCTTGCATGCTTTGATCCTATTTCCTATCCTTTTATTTTTTTAGAAAATGTCTTGTAACAAACGCAAATACAAAAAGATATAATATCTTCAACTAAAAAAATGAATAGTCGCCTTTTGCGAATTATTAATAATATATTATGTTCTGTATGCATGTTTCTATAGATAATTTAATATTTTAAAAACGGGAATTTTTCACATCCAAAATCAAAAAATGGTTATTTTTGGCCTTATCAGTTTATTTGTATTATTTTCAATATGTCTATAGAGAATATCAATTTTCATTTACTATTTTTAGGATTCTTCTTAATTAATTAATTAGTGATAATAAGCCGTCGAACTCGCTTACGCTGTTTTAAGTTTTTTTTTATATAATATTTTTGTCGAACGTTTCATTTTGTCTAACCTTACATTCATACAACCCACATAAATTGGTAAATTTTCTTTTAATATAGACATTGGTCGTTTCTTTTTGTAAAAATATTTTATTTACGTTCTTTTGCGACAGATTAAAACAAGGAGATGAACCCTCGCCTATTTTTAAATGTAGCAGTATATAATATTATTTTTCCAAATCCAGTTTTTCATGCCGAAAAAAACATACATTTCTCATTAATGAATTAGAAAAGCAGATCTAAAAAGGTATAACATTATTGTAGCGTTTCATTTAATACAGCGAAAAACTAACTTATTTTTTTTATGTTTTATGTATTTGATTTACATGTAAATTCTAAGCTGTGCTTGTTTGTTATACAAAAAAGATTTTTTATATATAGAGTTAAAAAGTGATTAAGCAATAATTGTCATAAAAAAAAATAGCATTTTTGGGTAATGCGGGCTTATCGCCAGAAGACTTAATATTTTTTCTGGAAGACATTTAAAACTGGTTATTAATTTATTTTGTATTTGTTTAAATACTTTTCTCAAACTATAAACACCAATCAACTTTACTTACCTAATTTGGATTTC
>JAQFYM010005549.1:0-13095 GCA_034694785.1 Agrenia bidenticulata
AAATTCTTAAAATTAGACTAAAATATAAAATTTTTAAAAAAAAATAATTTTTTCAGTTATATACAATCAGCGGTGATATGCTAGGGACTCAAGGAGCGGCAAGCACCCCCCCTAGATTTTTATACTGTATATATAGGGGGGCTGAGCCCCCCTCTAAATTTTCGTGTATATTTATAATATAAGAACTTAAAAATTTTTCAAAAGTATAGGAAACATTTATAGAAGCCATATTTTTTTTTGTTTTTCTTGTTAAATTGACATGATCCACTTTACTGTTTTTTCCTTTCTATACTACTATGCAAAAAATGCTTTTGAAGGTCTTTTAAACTATGATTACGGTAAAGACAATCAAATTTTGGCAAAAGAAAAAGTCAAAAAATATAGCCACCTACAAAACTATAAAAAACAAGTATTATTTTTGTACAGAGCAACACTTAATATAAAGTTCGAAATTTTTGTGATAAAAACTAGAATCTATGTAAGATACTACTAAGTCATGTGTTTTAAAAGAAATAACAAAAGGCAAAAAAGGCAATAAATAATTTTTAGTGTGTAAAAATATAATTATATATAAAAATGTGCAAAATAACAAACTAAAATAAACAGATTTCAACTGTACCTTTATTCTAAAATAAATCGTAAAAATTTTTGCAAGAACAACGAACAGCATAAATTGACAAACCAGAAGACTACAAAAAACATAAAAAATTTGTCTTTTTGCACCTAATTTGTAGAAAAATGGTTACTTTAAATCAAGAATTCAGTACAAAATAAAAATATGCTGTATGTTTTGATTTGATAATTTTAAACTAACTTTAATTATGTATTTAAGATTTAGTGTGGTTCACGAGGCAAGTATTAAGTATTTTGTTATAAAAAAATTACAGATAAACATAAAAAGTTCTTGTTGTTTATAGCCAAAAACATACACAAAATCTTTTAACAATGTAAATAAAACATTTTTGATAGTTTAAAGTGTATCAAAAACGTTTTTACAGGCTTTTAATGCTAATCAAGCATACATAACCTGTAAAAGCACGTGCCAAAATTTTTTTTTGTGTAATTTGCCGCAAAAAAAATGTGGACTCAAGAGGTTAAAGCTCTAATAAATTTTAACTGGGTTGTTTTTTCAGCATAAAGTTATTAGCAAAAATGTTTATTACCACAAAAAACTGTTGTTCTGTTGTTCTTATACTGTTTTCGATTAAACCTATACTCCGGTATACATTTATATTTTTTTTAGTCCAATTTTAGGATAAAGTATTAAAATGTATTTTTGCTAAATACAGGGCAAAGACTTGCATATGCAAAGCAGTTATAAAAGATATGTAAGCTTACTGAGCATGTGTTACTATTATAACATAAATTTTTATCTTGTTTGTCGATTTGGAAAACCATCTTTAAGTATGACCATTCATGTGTCATACAAAAAAAATGTAGCTGTACTATACTCAGACATACACAAAAAAATATTTACTTGTGCATTTATTATGTTTTTAGCTTTTTTTCGTTTTAAACACTTTGGAAAGCAATTAAACGAAAAATTTTGCTGTAAAAATTACAGAAAACACAAACGATGTGTGTAAACATGACATAAGTGTTGTTTATGCAGAATGATATACGTAATGCAAAAATATGCAATTATCTGCCTATTCTAAATGTTATTTATTATTTGAAAGCGTATTTTGGTTTAGCTAAAATGCAAAATACTAACATGGATAATACATGTCCTATATCTGTGCAATATCAAAAACTTTTCTGACCTAAGTTTTTGTATAAAATATAACATTTGTATACGCTTTCAATCACAATTTCTTTTAATTTTTGTTTTAGTACAGGTCAAGCAATTTCTGCCCTGTTATATGTATTCTGATTTGAGTGTAATTTTATTGTCAATGTATAAATACATTTACTACGGTATTTGTAGGCATTTAGCAATTAAAACTTAAGCATGACACGTATAAAACACCGAAACCATTTTTTTGTTTGATTCTGACTATTTTTCTTTTATAGAGTTGCATTGATCTCGTTTACTTGTTTTTTTTAAGGATTGATACGCATTTTATAATTTTAGTGCGTTTGAGGTTACAGCTTTTTTTTTTAAGTACACCAAATAAGTGGATCACCTGAAAAACGCATACCTTTATTTATATCTTATAATAAAAGCACACGCCTTGGATATATAAAAACGTATGAACACAAATGTTTGTGCAATTTTTACTCATATATGATGTCTTGGTATGTGTCATAGTTGTTTTCTTAAACTTTGAGAAATAGTTTTCGTGTTGTCCTTTGATACAGAAAAAATATAGTTCCATACTGTTTGAAATTACAACAACAACGTAACATAAGGCAGCATAAGCACATCTCGTAGATCTATTCATGTAGAAATATTTCTAGTTATATACTGCTCAACAATTGCAATAAAATAGTTGATTGACTTCTATATAATGTATAGAATCGATACATAAAATTTATGTTGGTATTATATGATGTCTCAATTAGCAAGAAAACTGGCAATAAAAACTCTTTTTGTAGTAAACTCATATCTTTCAACTACCTACTCACGTGGTTCGTGTGTTTTTTGATATTATAAGCGCAATATCGTGTTGCAAATAGTATTATATATACGTTTGTCTGGCATTGTAAACTGGTTTATTAAAATACAAATTAGATAATGTGGATTTAGGTATCAGTTGTTTTATTAAAATGGTTCTAGTGAGGTTAAAGTATATTTAAAGAGTGTTTGCATATTTCTTTTTTTATTAGTAAAAACAATTTTGCACATTAAATGCGATATCAATACGCGGATATAACTTGCCATGGTTTGTAAAGTCGTCTTTACTAAGAAAAATGCTCAAAATTATCAGCAAGGTTATAGATGTAAGTTTTTCAGTTAGAAACTCAACAAATACAAATAAGATGTACGCATATACCTTTTGTTCTAGTATTATTGTACGCGGTCATAGAAAAGAGAGTCAGCCAAAATAATATTTGAAAATTTTAGACAATTTATGCTTTTAAAACAGAAAAATTATGTATTTTTACTTTTTGCTACTTTATGACAATCAAAATGGTATACAAAAAACAAAACAGTAGTTTGTAGAGAGTTTTTGCGCACAATGTTATTTTTTGCTTTTCGAACGACAAAAAAAAAACCTTTATAAGTTTTTAATAAGTTTTTTGTATTACTTTGGCCATTTATATATACAAAAAATATCGCTTAGTAACTATAAGTATGTGTTATCAGAACTAAAAAAAGTGTAAATAATTTCGGCATGCACATAAAACAGCAGCAAAAAAATAAAAATTTATGTTTTTATGATAAAAGAACTTTTGTTAAAAATAAAATCAATTGCAGTAGCTGTAACCTACCGAAAGAAACAATAGTAAGAGCCCCCCTCCCGTGATCTTTATTCGGATATCACCCCTGTATACAATACATAAACTTTTCGTTTATAAAAATAAGTGTATTGATCTTTGTAATTTGTTGCTTACCTGCTTAATAAAAAACCATATAAAATTCACTATTTGTTACACACTGCTTTTTGTGTCAGTAAAATTACAAAACTTGAGCATAAACAATTATTTTATAGTTTTTAGTACAGAACGCTTTTTGCCATTTGTTACATTATGGCCATAAGCAGCGGGAAACAAATACTAACCGCTATATTACACAACAATTTTAGTATTCCTGGTAAAACGTGAAATTTTTAGTAAATTAAAAAATTTAGGTAAACTGTATGTTAGCTACTTTTTTATTACGACCGCAAAATATGTACAAAATATAAAGAGATAGACCATTAAGATTATACATAATGCAAACTAAGCAAATATACGCTAGAATATTTAAAATATTGCCCCTTTATCTGACCGAACCCCGTTTAGTGTAACCAGAAACCTTTAACCCCAATATTAGACTACGTCGACCTATATGCAATGTACCAAAAAAAACAAGGAATTTGTGTATGAAATACAACGTAATGAGTTACAGTTTATTTTTGAAATATAAAATGAGATTAAATCATGATTGCATTTCAACTTTTACGATCCTACCCTTGAACTCAGGCAACGTTTTTTTCGCCTCAAATAGAGGGGGGGGACTAAACTAAAGTTTTGCCTAAATATATTTTATTATTCGTAAATATATAAAAAAAAATTCAGTTTAAAAAAAGCCCTACTATGGCACAAAACAATTCTACTCAAACAAATAATAATTGTAAGTCTGCTATTAAATCCAAAAACTTTTATAAAATCGCAGTGGCGTATCTAGGAGGAAGCAGTTAAATAATGCATTTCCTTTTTAAAGTAAATTTCTGCATTTTTTGTAAAAATATTCTTTTGTTTTACAAGAAAATTACATAAAGCCCCCACGTAAAATTAACTGTTGTTTAAAAGCTTGTAAAAACTTTTTCAAAGGATACGGATTTGTCAGAATACATCATGGAAATACATTTGACTTTCTATCTGTATAATGAACGTTGGATAACCACGGTGTATGGTAAAGACACGTTTTTCTTTTTTTTTTTGTTAAATTTTGTATCTTTTAGAGTCGGACTTAAAGATCTAGTACCTCGTTTTATGAATATAGAAGCCTTATTTACCCTGTAAATTTAATATATGGAGAGGTATTGGTTCAGCTAAATGTACGTAACCTTGGACAGAAACGATTAAAAAAAAACGTTGTACAGAATAATAATTAATATTAACTCTTAGCGATAAAAAAGGGTTTATTTTTTTTTCGTCAAATGACGCATATATGCGCCATGAAAAAAAAAAAATAAAACTACAAAATGCAAAATGTAAATTTGCAACATTCCTCAATGTGTAAAAATCTATTTACGAAATAATTGCTAGTAAATTTTTATGGTTTGCGGAGATTGAGATGCTTTTCAAAGGTATTTGAATTTTGTTTTATAATTTAAAAATTAAAAAAATCGCAAAACTTGTAAAAATCAAAAATCTACTTGCAAAAAAAGTTGTAAACACTTTTTTACGAAAACGCAAAAATACGTCATTGTTTTCTTAAGATTTGTATTTTTGTATTTTTAAAAATCTATTGCACTATAAATATTTTAGTGCTTTATGCCACTAATGAAAAGATTTATTACAAAAAAAATTAAAAATTTTTAGTTTGGTTAGGTTAGGTTAGGTTAGGTTAGGTTAACATGAATAAAAAAATTATTGAGAATTCATGTGCATTTATAACGGAAAATTAATTATATTGCTAAATTAATGACTATAAACATGCAATCCAATTTTTTTTGTAGTTTAGGGCCAGGCTATTTTTGTTAACGCGAAAAAAATTGTGTATGAAAAAAAAAAAAACATGGTTTTAGTTTTTTGCTCTAGTTTTTTTACTTTAGCCATAAAAACACTGAAATTACTAGTACATGATAAGATCTTAGAAAAAAAATAGTTTTACATAATTAGAGATTACCGGTATATTGATGGGAAATGTGCAAGTATGTAATTCGTGTTTGTTAGATTCACGATATTTAATCTTTGTAGTTTAGCCTGTAGAATATTGAATTTTTGTATAAGCAAGATGAAAGTGATAGAAAGTATTTCAAAAAAATGACAACATTTTTGTTATAGTTATGCAGTTGTGCATTTATGCTAGTTTTAAAAATGTAAATTTAGAGACATGCTATATATAGAGCAAAAAAAAACAGTCAGCAAGACTAAAAAAAGCGTTCTTTATAAAAAAAAATTATTTTAATTACCTCAAAACAAACGTAAAGTACGTATTAAATTTTATATTTTGTCGTATTGTCTTTGCAAAAGCATCACATAGATACGCAATTATAGCAAAATGGCGTTTTGAAGGTTATAAAATGATAGTAGCATACCGGATTTTAAACAGATAGACAACAATATGAAAAATACCAACAAACAAGACTGCAAGATTTGATAAAAATTGATAGCTCCTTATAGTAAGCAATCTATATATCTACTTATAAAATTCTGAATGTTAATTTACACTGAAAATAAGAACGTTTGTTTTATGTAGTGTTCGCTAATATTTTGTTTTAAAATGCACAGCAAAAAATAAAGAGTTGACATAAATATGATTCAAATACGTTTTTTTAATTTGTTTACTTTTTAATAAGAAACTCTTTTATAACCATTTCAAAAACAAAATAACAACAAAAAACATGATCATGCAACTAAACACAACCATTAAAAAAACAAAGTTGCGCACTAAACGGTTTAAAAAAAAATATTTCGGTAGTGCTTCATTAAGAATGCAGGAAAGTTTTTATATGTAGTGTAATTTTTAAATAAACAGTATTACTTACGTCATTTCGATAAAAATTAGTAACGTTTTATGTATTTTTGTAACAGTTTGTTGACGTTTATTTTTTTATACTGGTGACGACATTATTAAAAAAGAAATCACAAATGTTTTTGTATTTTTGAGTTTAAACCATACGATGTCATGTGCCCATCTTTTTAAGCTTGTCCAAATTTCTTTTTTCTTATATGTTCTATATGTATAAATTGTTTTCGGGTAAATTTAGTCTGCATTAAACTATAATGAAAGCAAACACACAATTTACCATATGTATATTAACCATTACCTAGTTTTTTGTAACAAAAGTATATACTTTATTGCCGTCTTAGATAGTAATAAATATGATTGTCACGTAAAGACGTTTCGGTTAACACTGTGTATTAAGAAAAAATATTAGGTGCAAAAACAAGCGCTAATCCCTGTTCTATTGTGAACCTCTGCAGTGCAACATCTAAGTTGTCAACTTCCATATTTGGCAATTTTTATGTATTATATTGTATACATATTTATATAAGCCGGTAGCGTAGCCAAGGCGAGGAGGATGTATTGCTTCCTATACATAAGATTTACGCCTTAATTTAAAGAGAGGGCTTTTTTTTGTGCAGAGGTTTTTATAATTTTTAGAATCTAAATAAAAAGTTTTTTACAATTTTTGTCCAAAAAATTATAATATTTGCCTGTAAAAAAAATTGGGGTTTTATTAGGGCGGGTATCAAAACACTTTATTAATAATTTTTCTTATTAATAATTATTAATAATTTTCTTATTAATAATTATTAATAATTTTATTAATAATTTTTTTTTCTATTACCTTTAAATGTCACAAACGAAGAAAAAATCAAAATTAAAAAACGTGCAAACAAATAGCCCTGGCGTAGATGTCAGTCGTCAAAAAAGCAAGAACTTTACTTACGACAGCAGCCAAAGTAATTATATATTTAATTTGTCTGTTTCTACATCTAATTAACCTTCATTGGTTTTCTTTACACGGATACAAACATTTGCCCAATCAGTTTTTATACGATGCAAACAATATAAAATAAAGATTTGAGCACGGCTGCCCCCGAAACAGAAAAAGATAAATAAAAAAAGAAAGCGCAAATTCCCAAAAAAGGGAAGTGGTATGTGGACAATCTTCTAAAACTCTTAATAAAAATGCTTCATGTCATATATGTGGACAAATGACATGTTGTGATGGGCAAACAACAGAAATAATTTATCACATAAATAATCCACACCTAGATATACTCTAAAATTCTATACCTGAGCCTGTTAAGAAACAAGTTGAACCCAATAGGAGAATCGAAAAGTTAATTTTAGAAGATGATTTGCCTCTTTAATTTGTTGAATCTGTGAATTTAAAATCATTTGTACGTTCCCTTAGTGCCACCTTTAAATTACCATAAGATCAACATTTACCAGAATCATGCTTCCTGCAAAATATAAAATCATTCAAACAAAAATAATAAAGGATAAACTTTTATATACATTATACAAAAGCCGTACTACTATTAAGTGGACAAGCAAACCGCCATATGTCATATATGGCCGCTTCCGCGTATCATTTTACAAGAGATTTCCAAATTTAATAGTTATTTATTATCGGTAGTGCCATTTTCAGAGAGCCATACGGCGATATTGTACAACAAAAATTGAAAGTGAGGTGCAGTATTACGATATTACTGCACAGAGTATCTAAGTGATCAATGATAGTGCCGCTATCAATTTTAAAACAATGAACGAAACAGATATACAAATGTTAGATGTTCGGCTTATTTTCTTTAGCTCGGTATCCCCATGGAATTGAATTTAAAATATCTGTACCCTGTGCGCAACATGATACATATAATTGTTACTTATTTCAAACTTAGTTTGTTCGCTTCTTCTTTGTTAAGAGAAATTCTAAGTAAATCATGATTTTCCAGTCCATATGCTTGTTCAAGATGTTCGGACACGTTGGAATAGTGTTTAACTTATGATTAAAAGATTTTCGGAACAAAAATGTGGAATAATTAATGTATTGTCTCGGCAGAAGAAACTAGATCTATTTAATTGTATATGTGAAAATGAATACCATATACTCGAATTATGTGTATATATTATAGCTTTTGTAAGATGCCACTGAATTTTTATCAAGCGATAAGTCGCCCACAATAAGAGCATATTTACCAATGATTGAAAAACTAAAATCAAAATACGTCAAGGTTCGTCTAATATACGATTTAAATATGATCATAGTTTTTTTTGTTTCACTATTATCACTAGGCTCAGATTATTAAATGCTAAATTTTTACACTATTATGATACTCTATGTAAATGTAGCTTTTAAGATCCACGATGTACAAAAAATGATTTTTTGCAAAGCTTAGAACAACAAGAAATAAAAAGAAAATTAGTAATGGTAATCGTAGAATTTTCGGTTGATGTATTCCATACACAAAGAGGCAAGATAAAGGTCAAGAAAAGATATTTTCTTGGAATGTTTCATCTGATATCGTCTACAGTTTTCAAATATGAACAGCAGAGATATGATTCGATGCCCCAAGACACAACGGAATATAGTTTTGTAGAATTTTGGAAGGAAAATAAGGGGTTGTTTCCGAATTTAAGCGCTTTTGCAGTAAAATATCTATGTATCCAAGCTACCAGTGTGCCATCAGAACAATTATCTAGTAATGCTGGGCAGATTCTTACGACTAAAAGAGTCGCTTTATGTCCAAAAAATACCAAAAGATGCTTGTTTTTTACGTTTTAATCTTGAAAGAATACTAAAAAATAACATTAAGCTGTAATTTTACAAGCTTATGTTACATAAGAACCTTGAATAGGCTTCTATATTTTTGTTATTAGCCAATCATATTTTAGTTGCATGTAAAATTATTTTAATGTGGAAATCTTTCAAAGCCATTATTTCACTACTCCTGTTACGTTTGCATTCCTAAACAATTCACGTTCAATCGTAGAAGATTATCAGTATGCATTATATAATAGCCTCATTCCATTTACGAGCCCACTTTGCAGGTTTTTTTTTATGGCTTAAAGATATATCAATGTTAGTAATATGAGCCTCGTAACTTTCATTATATATTTTTTTCGATATAGTAGTACATATTATATTTTGGACGATACAATAAACTAATAATGCGCACACATAACTTTATGCTTAATGGTTATCATTTTGTGTAAGTACAATACCAAATCAATGCTCCTACTTTACATGTGATTTCAAGGAGAGAAATATAATTACACACCAACCATTGATAATTTGTTTATTTTTAATATATACATAATTATTAATAACATTATCAATTATTAAAAAAAGCTCGCGTTTTATAACTATTTTATTGCAGCAAACTAACTATCTATTAGCAACAAACATCCTGGATAGGCAGCTGATAGATGGACAGGTATATTTGTTTTTGATTGGATGTTGCAGGTGAGTCTTTAATTTCATAGAAAAAACCATATTTAAATTATACTGTTCATTTGTGATTTTATTCTTACTGGAGGGTTTTCATGATTATGCTTTTTAATATCTGACCAGCAAAAGTCATATCTTGCTTGTTATAAATTAATTTTCTTATTAACAAATTATAACTACGCCATATCTCGCACATTAAACTTATATATTTCGAGCTTCCTAGAGTGCAAAACTATACTTCTGTTTTGCATGCTAGTTGCTTTTGTTGCCTTGAGGCAAATTTGCTGTACACTTTTTTATTGTTACTTGCTGCATGCTAAGTACAGATTTATTCGTTAAATCTTGACCACCACCCGTTAAAAAAAACCAAACCAAAGAATACATTTTTGACATAATTGTTCTATTATACAGCTGCTTATTACTAGTCTATAGTACATGTTTAGGATTTCGGTCTGAGTCTCAATGTTAAAGTTGCATCCGGATCGCAAATTTCAAAACTATTTTAGAGGCAACGACGGGTTCTTTTGTACATTAGTCAGATTTCCGTTAGAGCTATAATAAATGTATATCTATTTCTGGTCTCATGTATGTCAGAAGCATTTATTGTGTGTAGCTTATATGGTTGCGATTGCCCGGGCAGTTTTACCCGGGTCACAATTTTAGCTTTTTTCTTTTACCCGAGGCCTGCGGGCCATCCCCGGGTAACAAGTATTTTAGATATACAAACAAAAACGCTTTGTAACCCTATGGATACTATCTATTTTACTTTTTTAGTATAATTTAATGTGTAATCGTTACCGAACGTTAAGCAAGAATTGAGAGTTTACTTCGATTTTATATACATTCATATATAAGATTCCATTTTAAAATATAAACCAATGCTAAGAAAAATAATTAAAACGGTTAAACACGCTGACAAGTAACATAATGTACAAATATACTGACAGAAAAGTATGATTTCAAAAAATAAAAACGCTTTATTAGTGTAAAAACGATTATTTTTTGTATATAAAAAGGTATATAAGTTCGATATGTCAAACTTATTGTAACTTAATTTTTGACTGTATCATTACAGATAATATGCAAAAATCACATTCGGTTGTTACTTAGAATCAGCTCCTGTATGCCTATGATAACAATAGGTACTATCATGGATGCGCTGAGCATGCCATAAGGAATACAGGTTTTTATATTTACTCAAACGGGTACGGAATTTTATTTTAGTAGTTTTGATTCATCAATATTATATATAAATTTTGTTTTTATAAAAAAGTAACCTGTTGTCTCTTCGGCCACGAATCTAGCATTACTGTTATACTTTTAATTATAAGTTATTGTATAACATAAACAAGCCAAAACACAAAAAGGCTTGAACATGCACATTAAAGCTAAAAACTACAAAGTTTTAAACGTTTATATGTTTTATATTTTAGATTAAACTTCTGATTTTGCTATTGACGTATCTTTCACACCATCAGTCCCTATGTTCCTCCCCGTAAGACCCCTGACCCCGTTTTTTTAACCCAGGGTACAAAAATGCGCTTTTCTCCAAATTACCCGAGGGCCGGGAAATGGCAACTACAGTTGCAATACTGTATACACTTAAATTTTGCAATAGTATTTTTTCTATTATAAAAGCCAACAAAGTCAGGCTTCACCTTTGAGATTGCATAAAAAATCTATTTTATTGTATTAAAGCCTTTAAGAACGTAGGGCAAATACTGACCCAGTGTAAAAAAAATACAATGGAAAAATTTTGTTACGAAAACCTAGTATTTTTGAATCTTCCAAAGTAAACGTTGAATGCGCCGCAATAAGGACATGAAGCAAGTATATAGGCAGTGGTCGGAAAGTTGGGGGGGTAGCCCCATGGAAATTATATAATTGACTTTAACAAAAAAGCGAAAAAGCTGTCTGTACAATTTAACACTTTGGGGCGCATATTGTATTTTTTTAATTTTTGAAAATCAATGATAGCACTTTTTAATTGCAATATATATATTTTTTGCACGTTTTTAAGCCGAATTTTTTATTTTTTTAGTGTCCTTAAGCCAAATTTTTTACACTCACAAAGTTTTGAATAAAAATACATCAAGTCTTTTGCAAAAAACGAATTATTTGATACAGCTGGTTATTAAATTGAAATACACCAAAGTCAAAAAAAACAAATTATAAACAGATGCGAAAAATAATGTTCTACGATTTGTTAAAAAAGTTTTCTAATAAAGGAGAAACTAAAGATTTATTTGAAACGGTTAAGAACAATCTTTATGTTGCTTATGACTATGAGAATTTAAAAATGCCTTTTTAAAATGCAAAAAATGCATTTAAAAGCAAAAAAATGCATATTTAAACAAAAAAAACGCATTTTTAAATTTTTTATCAAAAAATAAGAATTGAAAAGCATGTAATTTGTCAACTTATCTATATTTTTTGTTGTTGCAACACGCTTGCACTTTACTTTGTTCTTATATTAAGTACAGCCTTTTCCATTTTTTACTGGACAGAATGCATATAAAATGCATTTATAGTAATAAAAATGCAATTTTGGCAGCAAAAATGCATTTATGGCAAAAAATGCAATTGAATGCTCCTTCTTATGACGTAAAAAAGCAACTTTATATTGTATAGAAACTGAGGTGCAGAAGAAAGAATGCTAAATACAAAAGGCAGTATAGAATCTAAAAATGAATATATAATATCGAAGAATGTTTATGCTGTGCGGATATTTATTTGTAAAAACAAGCTAAACACATGGTAATTAGCGAACAAGCTATCTCGAATATTTGTTCGGTTTTATCATAAGCAATTTGTCTTTACAATACCATAGTAAAATATAGGGCTTATTGTTCTATCTCGACATGTTTGCAACCAATCTCGACCTCCTTGCATTTAATCTCGACCAGTTGTAATTGATCACGATCATTTGCCATGAATCTCGACTGAATTGCATTTAGCCTTGAACATTTGCAATCAATCTCGACCTGTTAGCAATCAATCTCGAAATGATTCCATGTAATCTCGACAAATTGCAAGTAATATCAACCTGTTTGCAATCAATCTCGACAACAAAAAATAGCAAAAAAAAAAGATAATAAAAATCCATCTTGTAAGAAATAGAACGCGGATAAAATATTTAGTATCATATTAAAATCTAAAAAAGGCATAACATTATAAAAAATATCTATACCGCTTAGAAAACAAAAAATAAGAATAAAAAGATAAGATAAGCTTTAATAAATCAAAAAAAACTTTTATTCTTAAGTAAGAACAATCTTTTTTCATAAAGAATAAAATAAGACATGGTTGGATATCGATGATGTGATATTACCTACCATGAAAAAAAACAGATGTATTTTCTCTTTGTAAGAAAAGT
>JAQFYM010005550.1:0-13094 GCA_034694785.1 Agrenia bidenticulata
TATATGAGTATTAAAAAAACATCCTGGCAATTTATTTTCTATTTTTTATACTTAAAAGAGTTTTTTTGCCGCAACCAGGGTATGTTTATGCACATTTAAACATCCCGGGATACAGTCTGGGATCCTGGGATAGCGTCTCTTGAAGTTTGATAGTTGTCCCGATATTTCTTATCCCAAGATTTCGCAAACCCTATACAATACAAATATTTTTTTTATGGTTGTTAACGCTACAATATACAATACAAAACTTTCTGTTATTGATTTTGGTTAGGCTTTGCGCTTTGAAGATAAGTATTTACATGATTTTCTAGTAGTTCTAACATAACACGTAGTTAGAAACTTGAAAAGAAAAAATGTAAAAAAAATATATATGTATATTATACTAGATAGAAGCATTGGCAGGTGTGTATGTTTAATGTTAAATTTGTAATTCCTTGTAATACTAGACTTTGAAAGCCAGTTATATTTTTTTGTGTTACACTTGCGACCATTTACTCTAATGTGAATACGAATCATATAGTCTTTGATGTGTTATATCTTACTCTGTAAACACGATGTAAATTCACTAGCCAAAACTGTCAATATTGTAAAAGAATGTTGACAAATTGCTTAAAGACGAATGGGTATTACTGCAAACAATTTACCAAAAAAACGCAACTATGAATATGCATTAAGAAGTATATACCGGCAAAAAAAACAAAGATGCGAGCATACGTTACGAATGGTTTAATGCGATGCATGGCACATATACTAAATTTTTCAGCGCAACTAATATTAAAGATGCGCAAGTATTTGAAAATACTAGTGACGACAAAATACCTTATGGTATAAAAAAAAACCACATACGTTTGTCTGTGCATTAATTGTCAGCATGGTTGCTACTTCACTACAGATCCGGCGCCTTTTCTACGCGATTAACATAGAAAATATAAATCTTCTTTTTAAAAACAATTATTGCTATCGCAACACAATAAAATAACACCCTTGATATGCTAGTGCGTCTGTATAGGCTGTGAGAATTTACATTGATACTGTATAGTGTCAAACTAACGAACTACTTATTAGTATGTCGCAGAAAATTGCCGGGTTTTTTGCCAAATCCCTGGCGTTGCCGGTAGATATGCCACTGTATAAATCACTAAAAAAATTATATAAAAACGATTTTTGATTTTTGCTGTTTTTTTCAAGTAAATCCTTTTTTGTAATATTTTTTTCTATAACAAATGTCATTTGAAAACATTTGAAAACACTAAGTTGGCACAAAATAATAGAAGCCTAACGTTATATTTTGATAGTGGGAAAAAGCAAACGTAACGTGAACTATAGAAAATTAAAGCGGTAAGCCTTTAATTTTATGCATTATGCTAGCAACTATAAAATATTTCTTTTTGTATATACAGTAAATTTTCACTATAATGGATTATCTCTATAGTGAACACTTTGTCTAAAATTACTTATACCTTTAATTTGAATAAAGTGAAGAACGAAATTTTTTCTTGTTACACAATTTGTAACGATGGTCGAGTTTTTTATAATTTTTGAGTACTTTAATTGTTATTTTTTTTTAAAATCCCACTATAAAGAACGCATGATTTAACGTGTTACAAGGCAAAACAGAAAATGAAAAATACTTGTTTACGGTTTATTTAGAAATTGTGTATAAAGTTTTTTTTCTGTCCACTATCGAGACAATTCACTGTACATGTTTAGTAATAAAAAACTTTTTTTGTGCGCAAAACGTCCACTTTTTTTTATATATGCTTTTACCACAGGATTCTGTTTTAGAATCAAACGTGGTCGAATTTGGATTTTTCTTGTCTGTCATACATAGGGCGCAGGTTTAATCTAGCATCTACTCAACAGAATTGTGTATTTTGACGAAATGTACTTTTTTTTAAAACTTGTAGTGCTTATTGTACATTTGATTGTGTAAAGCTTGTGTAACTTGTGTTTTTAGATATTTTTTAGTATGTACTTACAGTAAATATGCGGTATACTCTTGCTTTATTGTTTCTTTTACATATTTAAGACCCAAAATAAAATATAGTATAAGTTATACCAAATTGTTGTTGCAGCCTACCATACAAACATTTATGTGCATTTTGTCTTTTGCGTTTTACTAGTCAAAATATTGTACAACATGGATTTATACACAGTTTGGCTGCTTAAAAAAAACAACAGTATATGTATTTTTTTTACTATTTTGACAATGTGGTTGGCATTTAAAATATTGACGTAATTGATTCTTTTATTGTCATTTTTGATAACTGAACTTGGGTTCAGATGACAACTTTTACACCATTGTATATTGTTTTAAAATTGCGAATAAGTAGTTATTTGTAAATGATTGAAATGCTTTTTATCGGATTCTGTAAATTTACGACAACAAAAGTACAATCTGTTGCAATACGAATAGACAATATTTTTCCAGCTAAATACACATTATGACATACATTTAAACAAGCAAACATTTAGTATATAATACAAAAGATTGTTTCATAACTTTAAAGCTCGTTTTAGACTATATGAAGGGTACATGCTTTGAATGCCAGCAAATGCGACGGTTTTATAGGGGTAACTATGGCTGCGCCGGCATTTTATAAATTTGAAACGAACCGTTATAATCTGGGCCTTGTATATATGTATACTTTTTAGTATCGCAACTTGGAAAAATATATAAATTCTGTGCCAAATTTTTAACCCACTTTTCAAAAACGCATAGCGTGGCATACACTGGCTATAAAATTTAATATGTTTTGCTTTGCCTTTTTTATACTATTGCATTGATGTTCTAGATTCATATAAAACATGTACTTCGAAATAGAAATACAAAACAATATGATATAACAACCGCTCTTGTAAAACTACATGAACTCAAAATGGTAGATGTTCGCTAATACTAGTGTGCGCTCTTCTTTTAGACCCAAGTATGTAGAAAAGGTTTTTGCGTAAGTGAATGAGGATACAAAGTAAATGGATGGTTTGAACAATGATAAACTGTACTTCGCTGTTGCAAGTATGTAATTACAAGCCGTAAAAGTCAAAAGTTAGTACGTTTAAAAATATTTTGTGTTCAAGGAACTCATGTGCAGAAACTATCAGCCAGTCACATAAAAAAAACTATACAGAAAAAAAACAACAACAGAAGAACATAAAAATGCCTATTAGACCGGCTGGAGTGTCCTTATTACATTATTGTAAAATTAATCAAGCAAAGTTATGTAACTTTGTCTACTAAAAATTACACTTAAAAAACAAATTAACGTCTAATGTTACATATGAACGGGTTTTGCTATCTGTGTTTAATTTTTGAGCTATGATAAGTGCTCTTAAACTGAGCAGAACAATGTAATTGTGCAATTATTTAAAAACGCTCAGACCTAATAAAACAAACTCAACTCATACTATACAACTGCGATAATACTCAAAACAGTAAGCTTAGTTTTATGTTTTTATATATTTTTATTACGTTTAAAAATAGTTCTAAATTGTTCTTTAAAACCAAAAAACGCAAACTAATTATTTGCAGGTATAAGCAATAATTATTTTAAGCTTTAACCCTACCAGTTTTTTTTGAAGGGATTCTTTTATATTTCACTTGATGGTATGATTCTATTCTAATTTTTAAAAAGAAAACTTCTATTTGTGGAAAACAACCTAAATCAAACATGTCGTTTTTCTTCAAAAGGTAATAAAGTTAATGCATTATAAACGAAAACTATTGACTGCATATAACTAGTATGCATTGTCTACTAAAAAAACGACAGATTTTTATTAAAAAAAGGGTTTATTAGCGTTAAAATCTAATACCCGTGTTCACTTCAATATGTTTTATCTATAAAATTTAATCGCAATTAATTTTTAGTTATATTTATTATTAGCAAAATAATTTACATAATATTTAAATATGGTCTAAATAATTAGGCATTTAGGAAAAAAAAATTAACTGAAAATTTCGTGATTATACAATTTTATTTATTTTGTTTTCTTTAAAAAAAAAACTTTGTAGATTTACACAGAGCCGGGTTTTTCGACAGGACAGCAGGGCAAGACTAGAGAGCCCCGATTAAAACCACAAAATAGAGTCTGTAAGCCACAAAGAAACTTTTAATACCAAAAAAATTCTTTGATGGAAAACCTCTAGAAATAGTCAAAGAAGCCTCAAGTTTATACACCGTGAATATTTCTTAACTAAAAAACCGCATATAACACATTTTCTTTAAGAATTCTTATTGTAATTGTACGACTTAAATTATACGTTTAACCTATCATTTATCTTTTGGAATCGTTTGTTTTTATGTTGAATTTCACGCGTAATAAAATAAAAAACAAGTATGTATATATTTTTCAGTACATTTTATGATAAGAATTGATTTTGAAATTTTGTAATTGTCTAAAAATTATCTCTGGTTTTTTGTCTGTAGGTTCTGCCTGTAAGCAATCAATAGTACATAATTTGTATAAAAAACTTTTACAATGTTAGTATGTTTGGTTATGCAGCATATTTACGGGTAAATATTTTTTGTGCTTTAATACACGAAAAATATTTTTTGCGTTATTAGCCATTCTAAGGCTATTTTTCAAAAAAATGATTACTGATCGATACAAAATAATTTAGTATTTTTTTGTAGATGGTCGTAACCTAAACGTAAATATGTGCATTCTAAAAATTAAAATTAACAACAATCTAAATTTCTACAAGGCTGTATTTTTTCTTAAGTTAAAACAGTTTTATTTTTGAATTCTAGCTCTAAAATATGCATGACTCTAACAAGATTTAGGATTTGTATTTTCAACTATAATAATATAATGTAGAGTTTACTTGTGTAAATTTCTTGAAATTGTTTTTTTTCTTATTAATTTACTATATTTTTCTATTAGCAATACCTTTCGGATTTTTTTATTAAAGGGAACATTACATAAATATCTTATTATATAGTTAAGATAAAGTTTAACATAAGGAATGGCTTCTTTCATCTTTTATACTACAGACGAAATTTTTTTTTATTGAGAGTTTATAATTTACGTAAACGAAATATGTGTTTTAATTTTATATTTACACAAATAAAACTTTTTGCCTTCAAAGTAAGAGAGGGAATGCAAAAAAAAAAAATAATAAAAGCTGGAAAAAAATGAATATTTGAGGTATATTCCGGCAGTTATCAAGACCTCACTGTCAAGTCCTGGACTAGCCACATGTTTTTTATTTAGTGCGACTTTTTTTAACTGTGCTTGCTTTTTGATCCGTGCAAGTGTAAACTATTGTCTTCAAACAAAATATTGATTTCAGTTTATTACAGACAATTAATAAATCTTAACTATAAAAAATGATATATGCTAAAGCAGTGTAAACCTACAAATATACATTTTTATCTTTAAAAAAATAATTAAATAACACAAAAAATCATGATGTGTAATACTAAAGATAAACTTTAAATGTTAGTGGCGCAAAATATGTTGCTTAAATACACAAAAACAATGAAGTATATGTTGTTTATATATCTGCTCTAAATAAAAAGAAGAAACTGTATACTTGCAAAACAAAGGGTAGAAATTACAACAACTAAATTTTAAAAGTGGGTAAAAAAAATGAGGAAATTTACAAAAAACTACATCTTTACTATACATACGTCTTTATATAAGCATTTTTCGCGCGGCATGGTTTTATATGTGCGCATATATTATAAAATTTCTTGTAAAAAAATAAGTAAGGTTTTACCGTACAAAAAAATTAAGTTACTGTTTTTCTCATATACATATCATTTGTTACATGTGAATATTACTTTTTTTAATATTAATTAAAATAAACATCTTTAATCAGGTAAGAAATTATTTTTGTAAAATCTGCAGCTGACTATATAATATTTTTATAAAATGATGGCAGTGTACATATGTAATTGCAGTTGTGTTTACAAAATATCTATTTTTAATTTCTTACAAAGTATGTACATTATATAAAATACATAGTGAAAAAGGCATTTTTTTTATAAGTTAGTTTTTTCAATTACACATGTTTGCATAATTTATTATCTCGTATTAAGGTTTTGATTCAGCTTCTTATTGTACTAAGCAATTCACTTTTTTTATGTTTTAGTATTTTGACATTTAAAGATTAATACTTAAATAACGACTTTCTGTAGTTATAATACATTAAAAGATGATTCATATGTACAAAAAAAAACAGCTACAACTTCCAAACAGGCAAAATAAACAGTAATAGATGTAATTTTTTAGCGGTTCAAACGCTTTTGTAAAAGTGCTAATCAATACGCAATTCACGTCATTAGACTACGTATGAATTATGCTATAACAAAAAACCGGCACAATTACATACATTTAATCACCAAATGCCGTTGTTTTTTAAAAACTATGGCAGCAGGTAACATACCTGGTATTTGAAATGCAATATATATATCACAAACTATCTACGGGTGTTTATAAAAAAAGCAAGTAAACAAAATGCCAGTTTTACAGTTTATCACTGTTAGAAGAACAGTTTAACATATAAAATACATTACAGAAAAACGGTATTATTAAAAAACCCTGCAAGAATATAGGAGTACACGTTGCTGCAAAAACGTTAATACATGCTACAGTTTTGTTACATAAGTAAGTTGCTTTTATGGAGCAATACCTCCGTATTACTTTTCTGGCTTACTTGTAATAAAATTATTTTTTACATAGACCGAAACGGTAAAAAGTGTCAATGTTGTATACAAACCATAAAACATGATTTATCATATGTATAAAAATATACGGAACTGTGCGCAGATGAACTTGTGTTAAAACCTGTTCTTTTACAGTATATTTATATGTTTTAATAAGCAAATGCGAAGTGTTTTTTCATATTTAAGAATCCAATATCGTTCTTTTTTTTTATGTAAAATTAAAACCAGCGCATTAAAAAGCGAGTGATACTAGCATGAAAATATAAAAAAAGAGACATAGTCTCGAGTAATTTTGTTTCCGTGATGAAAAGGGTTTTCGTGGTAGTGCAGTGACTTTTTGCTGTATTTAATATATCAAAAAGTACATGCAAAACAAGAAATAAAAAACTTCGAAACTAATATTTACTGTTTAAAATCCTATATTTCTACTTAATCGATTTTACAATAATGTCAGACTGTTTGTTTTGCAAATATAAGTTAAATCCAGTACCAAAACATAAGCAAATTATTAGGGCAAAAGCACCACTGCATCGTACAAACCCACTGAAAAAGGGGTTAAATTGACTGACTTGAGGCTAGAAAAATTGCAAAAACTATAAAAAAAATATACTTTTATATATTATAGAATATTTTGTAGAATATGAAGGGCAAAAATTTGTCTGTAATTGTAATCAATAGTGCGGGGGCGCGATAAACATCCTGAATAAAGCCCGCCCTTGTTTACTTTTTCAGGCATTAATGATCCGCATCTAAATCAAATGTCGGATCATCCTCTTGATTGTGTTGTAAGCATTTTCTATTTACAGGGCCGCATATATAAAAATATAGGCCGTGTATTTTTAGAACAAAAGTTACAAAAAAAAACAGATTTCAAACATTACGTTGCGTTTTATAAAATTGAAACATTCAGATTGTTTTTCTATAGTTAAAAACACTTTTAGTCCATTTTTGCTTAATTGTAAATTAATCGAACGTAATCTGTTGTAGTAAAAAAAAAGTGCATATTTAAATAATAAGTTTTTTAGATTTCTTATGTAATCAAATGCGTTTTTTTTGGGAAATGTACCAGCGTGAATTATAGTTTCGTTTGTAAGTAAAATTTACGCGTTCAAAAAAACAAATCTTAGTATTTATAACTAGTTTTAGTTATAAACGTTGCATCTTTTTTTTTAAAATGCAATATACTTCTACTACAAAATATGTTAGGTGTTTTTTTATTTTTTGTGTTGTTAAAAAACGCAAAAAAACACAAAAACGCTAAGAAACGTTGCTCGAGAAATTTTCATGCGTAGTAATTGTCTTTTATTCCACCCTACAAAATGTAAAACTCCAAAAAAGTATTTTTTACATATATTCTGTTACAGATAAGTGCTTGTAAATAATAGGGTTTACCGTAGCCGGGTATATAACAAAAAAAAAACACTTGTGATGACATAACATCATTTAACTTCAGATTTACGTGTTTCACGCCTAACTTTTAGAATACACCACCGTGATGAAAAGCAACGCGCCAAAAGTAAAAACTGAATTATGAGTTCTTTTTGTATAGTTGCTAGTTATATTTCGGTTCTGCTTACAAAATTAATTTTTTTTTTACTGTATTAATTTAATCGGGCATATAGGATAAGGTTTTTTTTACGCATGCGGGCGGCATCAGAGTTCACATACATTGCTATAGTAAAAATCTAATTACAGTAAAATGCATATTATAACACAAAAAAAAATTTTTGTATTGTTCATATACGTTTTATATAGTTTCCGTATTTTTAAGCGCTTTCGTAAATAACATGGTATTTTTTGAAACATTCGTAACACTACAAAATTGTAATTAACATAGAAAAACTTAATATACTATAATAAGGTAGTAAACAATGTTTATAGAATGCGTATTTATACGCACTAGTATTATTATGTAGATGCAAAAAAAACCTTGAAAATGAATATTAAGATGAAAGCGATGTTAAAAAATTGTCATTCGTTGTTATGTCTGAGGTCCTTTGAATTTTTTAAAAGCCTCGAAGTGATAACTGTTTTTTTTTGCGAGCATTCTTTTCATAGGTCAAAAATTAATGATAATAGGCAGTTAAAAAGACTAGTTTAGTATTTTTATGTTGTTGCCATCTGTAATTTGTTGCATCGGCTGCATAGTAATCAAAAAAAAAGTACTTTTCTGCGGTTTTGTTTTGATTTTCTAATATAAAAAACCATAAAACTTAAAGAAAGTGTGAAAATAATGCGTAAAATTCAACGTTAGATCAGTTGATATAAACAAACGTTGAAAGACATTTTTTTACACATATAAAAAGAACGTTTATGTATAAAAATGATGCATTTCAACAATTGTTTTACTAATCGTTTAACTAAACAGTAGGGCACACTTTTGAGCATAAAAAATTTTTGTACGTGCCTTTCTCAAATATATACTGTACCACTGTTTTAGATTTTGAATACAATTTTTTATGCATCAGCACACGATCCTAGAATGTTGCCCCAAATACTCAAGCGCATGTTTTACTAGTAACACAAACACATAAATATAAAAGCTTAGAAAGTATAAAAATACGTACAGCCGCAAACATACTAAAATCTAGTAGACTTAAAACACACACGCGCTTCCTAAGCTTTGGGAAAAACTCTCTTATAAGTAAATTGAACTACTTAAAGTACATTTCCTTTTTCATTGAAGTAAAACTATCACCACAAAAACATAACAAAAAATACATAAATAAACTATTTCTACTTTATTTTTTCTTTTAGCTGAAAATCCGCGATTTTTGGTTGTAAATAGTCGCGAGATTACTGCTTGCTCTAATACAGCAATTTTGTGGTCAGCAATTATAGAATTAATTAAAAGAAAGTGCAGCATACTTTCTAATTGGTAAAAACAAATAGGAAGCTTTCCCATGCGGTTATTCTTGTAGTGGGACTTTTTTTTTGTATTAAGAGCATTTGATATGCATTTAGATGATTTATACCTAAATAGTATAACAATTAGTTCCAAAAAAAAATATGTGCACATTATTTGCTTTAATACTAATACAAAGTAAAAAAATTGTTGTTAACAGTTTTTAAAACTGTCTACCATGCAGGTACTGCAAATTTCACAGTTACGTTTATAAGATTTTACGTAATATTGCAAAAAAAAAGTTATTATGATTTACATGACAAACTGATTATAATGTTTTACGCCTAAAAACAGTTTTTTGTACTCGCATTCAAAATAGATAGTTTTGGTTTTTTATTTTTAAATCAAAAAGTCTCCTATAAAAAATTTTGCAGGCCTTTGCAGCCAAAGCCCCTGGTGCACATGCACTTATGTGCCCTTCTTAATGTTTGTCTTGTTATCAGTTATTAAAACGGTGTTTAAAAACATTTTTTCTGTTTGAGTTTTTCAAAACTTCGTGTGTTTCTACAGTTTGCTCTTGGTTCCTAAATTTTTGTTCCTTATTTTAGGATTTTATAACTAAAATGTGTTACTTCATTAAAAGGCATACAAAAACACGCGCCATGTAAAGCTAACTTACAACTTAATTTTAAAAGAATGTTCGCAAAAATTACACAAAAATAACGCACTAAATCTAACAACGCTATCAAGAACTACAAATGATGTACAATGAGCAATACTCAAGCAACAAATCAAAAACACACTAAGCTGCAAAAAATGTAAAAAGATAATGCATTAATACAAACAATGAGTAATCAAAAATGATATATTTTGCAAGATTATTAAAATTAAAAAAAAAAATACAAAAGTGTATTAACTTGTAAAAATAAAACGAATTTGTCGTAAGATTATAAAAAACTTCATTTTTTACTTGTTTGTATCTACATTTGTAATATATAATTAATACCATTTGCATCTATTTTACTTTTTTGAAATAGTTCTATGCTAATTATAATACAGAAAAGTCTAAAACTTAAGCAGTGTTTTCTGAATTTATTTGTTTTTATTTATTTATTTGTAAATTTTGACAGAAAAATGTAGTTTGATTGTATTAAAAGCGCAAAAGAATAAGTATTGTGTTGTGTAGTTTGCGCGTCCGTGACATAAAAAATGTTTGCCGGAATCGATAAGAATAACGTTTTACTTTGCAAAGTTTGCCATTTTAATGGATATCTTTTTGATATTAAATACGCATTGGTATGATAAATAATATAAAAAAGTAATTGAAAAAAAAATATATATTTCGTTGCACGGTTGCATACAGTTTTTGAGAATTACTTGTTTCGTATAAAATAGACGACATACATTTAGCTTATTTACGCATAATTTAAGATCTCGAAACACCCTATTCGGCAATTTTAAAACACATAAAAAAGTATGAGTGCGATTGTAACGATCGCAAACTTATACGATGACAATAGAAATCAAACTAAAAGGTAAAAAAAGAAAACTGTGAAAAAGTAATGCGAAAAAAATGACATACGAAGTATAATCTTGTTTCGTTTTGTTAAAGTTTTTATACAAAAAATATAAATAATGTTCTTTTTATTAAGAAAGACCAAAGGCAATGCCATTTTTGTTTTTCCTTGATACGCCACTGCATATAGTATTATGTGTTGTAATTTGTGCTGCATGGCTTTGATTGATCCTATTTCTAAAACAGGTTGTAGAACTAGACTATTTTACTATTTCGTATTAAAAGATTCACTATGCAAGTTTACTATTTTTACAACTGCAATCATTCGTTTTTTTACCATTTACTTATACTTTTACAACATTACAATGTAGAACGTGACCCAAAAAAATCTCCCAAAAGATTTTTCGGGACACTTCTTAATTTTTTTTTTATATTTTACTTTCTTGAAATTTGATTCCGTATTTTTTTACTTAAATTTATTCTAAAAGCATTTTATAAAATGTTTTTTGACATTTTTCTCATAGAGGCTTTTTTGGGTTTTTTTTGCCAGGGATTCTTTATAAGATTTTTTCTTTTTGGGTCAGAAAAAAAATCTCCCGGTGAGAATCTCTATAACGTTTTCATTGGTTTTATCTTATGTGAAAATCTCTATAGTGTTTTTTTTTGTGAAACACGCCACCTTACTCATGTAAATTAGAGACAATTTTTACCTTCTTATAAAAAACTTTATGATTTTTTTTTACAATTGTTAACGTATGCAAATTCTCGAGCCACATCTCAAGACACTACTTTTGTGACTTTTTTTAAGTTAGACCAACGTTGGATGCGCAAACAGTGTTAAAAGACCATTTGGCGTAAAGCTTTCCTTTTAAAATACATAAAAATAGACGAGTTTATACATTTAATCTTTTATATCAATTCATATTTTTATAAAGCTGAAGTATTTTGATTAATCGCAAAATTCGCAAAAAATGCAAATAATTTATTGCCAAAATATATTGTTTCGTTTACAGGAAACCTTATCAACAAATATGTAATTATAGAAATAAATAAAGACTTCTTATAATTAATATCTGTACAATTAAGTCGTGTTCTGGTTTTGTGTGTTTCAATGTTTTGCTTACAATGAATACAATTTTTTGTTTTAAAAGGACTTATAAAACCGTTATTTCATGTATTCCATTCAGTACTCTTATACACGTTTTTTAATTTGCACGTTAATCCCATATCAAGTTGTCTGTATTCTTCGTTGGTATTCCTGAATTTGCCAAAAATGTACCCAATATAAATGTATCAAAAGAAAAATTCTAAATACTTCATTCAAAAAAGTTACTAAATCTGCTTTTGTTAAGAAAATTGATCTTAATTACAATATAAAAAATATGTATACGCTATATAATTTAATACAATTTTATTATTAGAATTGTGTGTTTAGTAAGATATATTTTGTTTAATGCGACCTAAAAAGCATTTTTGTCGGGTTAACGCTTTTAAATGCTGTTAAAAGCATATTTTTAGTTTAAAGGCATTTTGTACATAATTTTGCACAAATAAAAGCAAAAAGAAAAGATATATTTGTTACATAATTGCGTCTTTTCTCTTAAATAATATTTTTTACTTGTGTTTTGCTATAAAAACAAGAATTTATAAGGTATAGCATTTATATATGCAAATTACGTTATTAAAGGTAGATAGACACATTTGTCTGTTATAAACAGGCCTATTTAATTACGTAAAACGACAAAATTTATTTGTTCGTCGTAAATAGAGTTTTTTGGTGGTTGTTATGAACGGAAAACACAGGTTAAAAAACACTTTTAAGATCAATAAATAAGAGTAATTTTGTAAGTAAGTACAAAAGTGACTCCTTTAAGGTCTAGGTTTTTTCTAAAAAACGCTAAAATATATATAAAATCAGCAAGCATATAACTAACTATTGTTCTGTTACATAAAAAATCTCTAGAAAAGCAAATAAATTATTCGGACAGGCTTAACATTATAAACTACAAAAAAAAACAGAAAAAGGGGAAACATATAAGCTTAAAGTTTTGTTGATAAATATAAC
>JAQFYM010005551.1:0-13093 GCA_034694785.1 Agrenia bidenticulata
CTCTCAATGTTTAAACTATATAAACATATACAAGCATTTAAAAATAGAAATCAAAGTTAAACACTAGTTTTAACTTTGCCCTCCTCTCATAATGAGTCCAACTTTGGCGAAATTTTATTCTGAACTTTTTTATTAAATACAATGTATCGTAATGCAATTTATCAGGAACTTTTTATTGAAAAAAATTTAGTCTCTTAAAAGGTTAATAATATTTTTTTATCACAATAAAAAAACAATTATCATCTATCTGTATAGATTAATAAATGTATAACTAAAGCAAGCAGATATACCCATGTATACTTTTTTGTCTAATTGTCGTTGCAAAAAAGCGTATTGAACAAGTACCTATTAAAAAATTCATCATATACATGCTGGGGTTGCAGTATTCCCTGCCTACAAAAGCGTGATAAACCTAAATCTATCTAAATATTGCTTTAATTGTAAATAATACTATAATTAAAAAGAAAAAAAATAGTAATCAGTATTTTCTGCAAAAATTTGTAGTAAAAAAAATATAAACAATATAGATTACAAACAATTTTTACTAGATATATTTTTTTTCGCTTTACCCGCTTTAAACCGGTTAACCGAAATGTGATAAAAAGTTTCGGTACCCGGTTAAACGCCAAACCGGTTAATCAGTATTGGAAACCCTACTTAATCTTTAATATTTACCAAAAAAGCAATTTTTTTTTAAAATACATTTTTTATGCACAAGTTAGCTATATAAAAAATTTTTACTAAAATTTTTCTTACAAAACACTATTCAAAAATCATTTACATTTGCATTACTAACTAGAACTTAATTATTTGTTCACAAAAAAAAAAAAATAGGCCCTTTTTTTTGTTTCGACTTTTATACAAATATATTTTTACAGTACAGTATTTTTTTAAAACCGAATCCCTGGCTAAAATCAATTAAAAAAAAATTTAAAGTAAATTATCATTGTAGAAGATTTTACAACAAAATTTTGTCAAGGCAACGCAATGTTTAAAACGTTTTTTTTTATGAAAATTTAATTCAGGTATAAACAAGAAGATTTTTTTATTTTATTTTTTTTTAGTTTTACAATCACTTATACGTTAAGTCTCATTGATTTCTTTGCTCCCACTAGAAGTTCAATTACTGAATGCAAGTTATTATTATAATTTACCTACAATGTAACTAGCGTTCTAACTTTCCACCAATACCTTGTGTCTTCTTACCGGTAACCCGTCATTTATTAAGCGGAAAAGCTCTTTATCATTACATGTTTGTATATTTGTTAAAACATCTTCAAGTATAATAAGCGAAACGTTTTTTTTTGTTTTAATTCTATTATGCTAACAATGAAATCCCTTAGCAGCGTTGTTAACCCGTCCTCGAACATCCGAAAATGATGTCACACTGATCTCAAAAAAAACGGTCTCTGGTTACAAATCCAATTTTTGAAAACATATTGAAACAAATCATCCTCTCGTAAATCAACTTCATTCCACTGGGAAAAAATATAATCCCAACAGAATCAATTTCTTCTAAGGGAACTAGCCGTAATGCAGCTATATGCTCAACACAATATTTAAAGTATCACTTTCATTGTAAAGCTCAGTTAGACCTAATGCCTGAATTCTCCGCCAAACGGCTTGACCAAAGTAAAAATAGCAACCAGAAATTAGTGAATTTAGAAAAACAGATCTTATCGCGTTGTAGACTGAAGTTTCATAATCTATTAGTATCTTTGAAGGCATGAAATTAATTCCAAAAGATAACAAAAACCCTTTATAATTCTTAAAATTTTTGTTTATAGATTTTCTTATTTTCCTTTTAGTAAACAAAAGATTAATGGGAATACCCGCCCATTAAATTCTCCTTGAAGTGCATACAATTGTTTTAGATCACTTGTCGACGACTTGAAATTCCTATCCATATGGATTTTACGATCACCTTGCATAAATCTATCTATATACCCCGGATCACCCATTATAAGCAAATCATCGGGATCAAATTCTATATTAATCAAAAAACTAGCCCCATCAAGCAATCGGAAAAGAGTTGGATCAAGCTGTTCCTCCTTTTAAATTATATCATCCGCATTTTGCATGGATTTCCAACGCGTTATATCAGTTCGCATTTTGTCGAATAATAGAACTCTGCAGATGATACTTCTGTCACAATAAAAACCTCTCTAACCTCTTGTACCCCTGCGTTGTGCATTGAAAAGACCAGTCTATCGTAGATTTAAAACAATAAAATCTATACTAATTGTTTTTAACAGCAATTTAAACATTTTACTTTGATGATTCCCATAATTATGAAAATCTGAGTTATAGGTTAGAAGCTCTTGATAAATTGTTCGCAAACATGCAGTACAACAATATGTATACATTTCCAGAATACTGTATTTTCTCTTTCATTTTTATAATTTCTATAAATGTAATTATTATAAATTGGAACTAGCATATTTCTGACCCCAGTTATCCAAAAAAATCGTCTCATAAAAAGAGAAAAACAAAAAAAAAATATAGATGTAATGACTAGATTACATAATATTTTTACAATAATATCCACCAAAAATTAGAACACAATCTAGCGGAAAATAACTGACGCTCTTTCCATTAGGTAAAAAAACGGCCTTGATGTGATCATTTTGTTTGTTTGCGCGCAAAAAAAAAAGTAAATTGTATTTAAATATTCTTTTAATTGATGCTACATAGTAATTTTTTTTAACCAAATAAATGTAAATATTTACTTGAAGATTCTTTTTTTCGTGGAACGAAAATAAATATTTACATTAGGCCTGAAAAAGAATAAACAAATTAAGCATGGTATAGAAGAAAATCCTATCCAAACTAACTTTTAGTTTTAAAAAAGGGCTTATATATAGTTGCCTGAATTTACTTTATATTAAAAAGTTTCGCTTTCATTTAGTCATTCATAAATCTTTAAATCTTCTTTTTTACGTCAAACTTGTGATTCCATTGCTGTATTTGATGTAACGCAGACAATTGAATGGCAATTTATTTTTTGCCTCGTATACTGCAAAAACTTACTACAAGCAAAATCCAGAAGTCAAACTAAATATTAAAACCTATTTCGATTTTTTTAAAGTGCTTTATCATTCATAAATTATTTTTAAAGGTAATATATTATTAAGACATATTTTTTTAATGAAAAAAAAAATAATTAGGCTAAGGTTTATCCATACTTCTATAAAAAATAGCTTATATAAACAATTATGTGGATTTATTTATATTTCTTCTTACATTAAATTAGTTCTGTGTTTATAAAAACCCTATTTCGTCGCATTGAAAATAAAGGTTTTTGCTATTTTTTTTTTGTTTTACTATAATTAATCTCTTTTCCAAAGAAACTATAATCATCTAAAAACTTAGGAAACCACAGTATCTTTCAAATATATCGATTCATTTCAACAGTTTATTTACTAGTTTATTGACGTTTACATGCGAAATAATCTAAACATATTTTCTTTTTAAAATATTTTTTTAAATTTTACTAGGCTATATATATCTTTTAATATTTGGATGAATACAAAAAAATTCACGTTTTTATTTATATATGCAAAAGTACCAATGCGGTTATCAGAAGGTGGCAAAAATAATAGCATTTTAACTAAAATATAGCAAAAAGACACCCCTTTTTTTCAAAAAACTAGCAAAATTACTTGTGAAAATGCGTAAAATTTGCCGTGAGTTCGAGTTGAAAACACTATATACAACTTATAATCAACTCAAATTATCAAAATAATTATAAAGTAAAGAATAAGCAATACTTTAACTGTCAAAATATCGATATTCTCCGCATATCGCAAATATAAGCATTGGCCTCGTAAAATGCAGTTGAAAAATGAATCAAAAAATACAGGGGAAATAATTAAAAATATAAAAACGGCTATTATAACCGCGGATAATTTTATTTTTGCTACCATTTTAAAAGAAGCGGCTTGAGTTTTGCATCAAATCAACATTTGTCTTTATAATGCGAGTCGAGTATAAGAAGGTGCTATTAAATCTTTATTTCCAAACCATTTTTTCATGTTTTTCATATTTTTTTGACTGAAAATGGGGAGGCCAAAGCAAATATTTGCGATATTTGGGGAATATCAATAATTTGTTAGTTGATGGATTCTGTATTGTTTACTTTATAATTCTTTTGATAACTTGATTTGATTAGGAATTTTATATATCATTTTCAAATCGGGTATTATTGCAAATTTAACGCATTTTCAGCAACATTTTTCTATTTTTTAGTAAAAATGTAGGTACTTTTGCTACCTTCTATAAAACGCATTGGTATTTTTGTATATATAAGAAAAAGTGTGGATATTTTTGTATTTTTCTCTTTAGTATTTAAGTCTTATTTTCTAAAAACGGAGTTTATTTTAGTTCAAATATTATTCGAATGGATATTTGTTTCTTTATTATCCATATCATTTTCTAGATTTTTACGAATTTTCTATTTTTCTAGCATGCTGGTTTGCTTTCATTTTTTTATCTTCTTATTTTTGTACATTATTTAAATCGTTTAACTTTTTGAAGTTAGTTTGTTTCTTGTATATGTTTTCTAGGGATTTTGGCATTTTAGAGCCGTGGCATAATTGAACCGGGGCACTTTGGTCCGGGGCACTTTGGGGCTGAACCCACAAGGAGCTTCAGCAGGTATGAGTTCATCAAGGGGTGCATCCAGTGGAATGAGTGGTGGCGGGCATCACAGTAGGTCATTCTCGCATAGTTCAGGCGGGGGTGGGCCTAGTGGTTCCAGCAGTTTTTCCCACCGAAGTTCGTCAAGTTCAAGCGGTAGCATGAGTGGTTCGATGTCCGGGGGTTCGATGCGCAGTAAAGCGTCCCCAATGGGTAGCTCTGGGGGCGGAAACCATTCTTCGTTCCGATCCTCCTCGGGCAAAACTGCAGGTGGTGGAAGTTTTAAAAGCTCTAGCTTCAGTAGCAGTAGGTCTTTATGATAAAATATTGTAAATAAACATTAGACAATTCAAAATAAGTTTTTTTTATTTTGGAACACACGCAAATAACATAAAAATAAACGTTGTAAATTGCTTTTTATTTTAGAGATTTTCATTTTTTAAGCTTTTCCCACTTCTTAATTAGTGCTGTATATGTGCCACGAAAAGGGATTAATGTTACTAATTACGTTAACTTGTAAGATAATTTTCATCTTATAATTATACTCCATTAATTACTTTAAATATTATTTAATTCAATAACCATCCTTTATTTTTTCAACGACCATCCCCCCCAAATGACCGACACAAAAAAGCGAGATTCCCTTGAGCCCGAAAAACAGCCCCAAAGTCCCCAATTCTCATCTGAAATATCAGACTACAAAATCATAAAATCAATATATGTAACGAAATACAGGAGCAACAACCTCTCATTATACAAACCAACAAACACATATATTAATATGGAAATACGAGATCTCACCTCAATAAACCACCACCATCTCAAAATCATAACACGTGAATTGGAAATAATGAAATTATTGAGGGATGTAAACATTTTGAAAATTGAAAATGTGTTCCAGCACAATAATTTACTGATTTCAATCTCAGAGCCCTTTTTAATTTCACTTAAAGAATTCGTGAAATATCAGTTATTTCTAAACGAGTACAATATATTGGCAATTATTAAACAAATTTTGAATGGGGTACAACATTTAAAAAATAAAAGACTGTTCCATGGACATCTTGTAAGCAGTAATGTATTTGTGGATTTATACAAAGGAATTGTTTTTTTGGGGAAGATTAGGATTCCAGATAATGAATTAGATAAGTGTTTGAGGGTGGAATGTAAAGATGTAAACACGATTTCATCACTTTTAATTTGTAAGATGGAAAAAAACAACGACTTAGTTTATATTGGGGCATTGGCGCTTGAGATGATATTAGGGGACCCATGTAAATTTGGACAGATTCACGAGGAAGTTTTAAATACAATCGTAAATGGAAATTTTCCTAAAAAGGAACATATCTGCAATAATTTAGGGGCGAGTGTACTTTTGTATGATTTGATAAAAATGCTGATGAAGGAGTATTTTACACCTGGTGGTTTAGAAAAAGATACACTAGCAAGAGAAAATTATATAAAGGATTTTTTTGAGGATTTGTGTTTAAGAGAGTTTCAAGAAAATATTAAAAGAAGTAAAAGCTTGGAAATTTATAGAATAGAAAAATTTAATAACATAGGGCAGGAAAATATGGGGATTGATTTCCAATTTGAGTGCTGTGCGAGAAACAAGGATAAACAGAATATGAACGGAAACATGGCAACTCACATAAGTAATGAAAAACATGGAAAATCAATAATAGGGGACGTAAATAATAATAAGATAATATGTTCGTTATCTAAAAATAAAGATACGTGTGATGAAAATACAATATCAAGGCTAGAGAATATAATTGCGCTTCAGGGTAGATTAATATATTATTTGAAACTGGAAAATGGGAAGGAAACATACTCAAGAGAAATTGATGGAATAGAAAAGGAATTGCAGGAAATTGGATATGTTAATGAACCAAATGATCTACTCATGAGATGCAAAAGTTATTGATTAAATAAGAAACTAAATAAGTTATTAGGTTTTAAAGGATTTTAGGACTTTTAACGGCTAAATTCGATCATAAACGTTTGAGGTGCTCTAAAAAAAGTTTAAAAAAATAGTATGAACTCTTTGGCTACAATAGGGCCTTATACGGGCTGAAATAGAATAGTTAAAAAAGAAACTTAGAAATGCAAAAAATATATATATTTTTATAAATGAAGCTATAATGTGGCTTGATAAAACAGCCAAAAAACTAAAATTTTGGCTATTAACTAGAGTCAAAAATTTATATGTTTAAAATAAAAAAGATCCAAAAAATTGAGATCTAACGGCGTGTCCGGAAAAGTTATTATAACTAATTTTTATTTGTCAAAACGCAAAAACATAGCATTATTTTACAATTTTAGATGGTTTGTCATTTGTATGATCTAAAATGGACATACAAATGTTTTTGTTTTCTTTCTAATGATTTCTAAATTGCCTCATTTTAACAAGATCTAAAAGTTATTAACATCAAAAAGTTTTTATAATCAAAATTTTGAAAAAATGTTGTCAGGAGAATTGATTATAATTAAAAATAATTCTGACATAACATTCTGTCAAAATCATAAAAAAAAAATATTAGCAGACATATTAAAATTTAAAAATAAAAAAATATTTTTTGTAACTTTTCCGAAAAAATATAGATAGTTTTTTATTGAATTCTATCAAAAAAAAATTCAATTTGTTTTTAATCATTTTGAACATTTTATCGAAAAAATGTCGGACACGCCTTAAATTATAAGGCGCAAAAGCTATAAGTCAAAAAGCTATTTGGGCGAAAACTCAAATGTCTGAAATTAGAAAAAAACATGAACCATTTGTAAAAAAAATAATTTAACACAATGCGCTTTGTGTCTAGGAGTATACAATCTAGGCATAAAAATAGGAAAAACCGTTAAATTTATGTTAAAATGCTTTAAAAAATACGACTTTAAAATAATATTAGAAAAAAGGCTTATATTACAGATATTCCCAAAAGACCTCTTTTATGATTTAACTGGATATGCCATAAGAGAAGAAATCCTCTAATCATGTGTCCAAACTAGCCGAGATTTTGATCAGCTAGAAAATAAACAACCAAAAAAACATAAGCATAAAGAAGCAAATCTAAAGAACCATTTGTATTAGTCGATTATGGGATTTATTTTAAAATTTAAAATAGTAAAAAAAGTCAGAAAAGTCAGAAAAGGCTAAAAATAGTAGTATATAACAAAAGGAAAAATTGTTTTTTTTTTACTTTTAGGGCCGTAAACTTGCACATTTATTGCGTTTTTGTTGTTCTAGAAACAAAAAACCCTATAAATCATCTTTAGAAGAGTTAAAATCACGTGTTTGAATTAAGTTAGGGTTTTACACGCCGCCAATATGTTTAGCGTTAGCGGCTTAACTTGTGTATTTTTTTAGATATCTGTAAAGATGAGCAATTTATTTGCTAATACTTAAGCTCACTTCATTTTAATAATTTTGGTTTCAATTGTTGTTGTGTACAAAGTATTTGTGGACTTTAGCCCAGCAATATTTTTCGTCAATGCCTAGTGTATCATTTTCGTAAGATATTTTTGGTTAAGAATATGAAATAGATTTTTTGGTTTACTTATTTTTTTCGGCCACTAAAAACCCATATAGTTTTTGGACTTATAGTTTTACGTACCATTATTTTGTTGTCTTATAAATTTTTACAGCTTTTAATTTTTGGACCTTTTAATTTATGTGCATATAAAAAAAACCCTTTTTAAAATTTAACCCGTATTTTTTAGGCCATTTAGTGCGGACATTTTAGTCGGGGATCATTTCTTCTTTGTATTACATAAGAAAAATAATAATTAGAAGATTTTACTTTTCTTTAGAAAAATAAAAATGCCTTTTTTGAATGTTTTAAATTCTAAAAAACCAGAATTTTTTTTTTCCGCTAAATCTTTTCAAAAAAAAAATTTTCAAAAAATGCTTATGTTTATAAGCAATTAAGATAGGTCATCTGATGTTTTTTTATATTTTTGTTGTCATATTTCTACTTTTGGCTAAGATTCAAGCTATATTTAGAAAAGGAAAGCATTTAAGTGTTGTTTTATGAGATTAAATATTGCCTTGTTTATATACTTACATCTATACAAAAAATGAATACAATTTGTTCTATTGCTATAATTTATTTTACTTTTTTATTATAGAATAATCAAAAAAGAGATTATATTTAAAACAATAAAACAAAAAATATTTTTTGCCAGCAGGTATATGTTTTTTTTTTTTGATTTAACCACTTTGTGTCGTTATATATTTATTTCTATTAATATCCTAAATTTATTGTAACATTTTGTAATAACTTGATCATTCACTTAAGTTATATCATTTCAAGGCCCCCTAATACTGTATTGTATATTGTGTTGTAACAAAAAACCCAACAATAATATATTGTTCAATATAAATATTATTGGAACAAAAAAAATCCCAAAATTCAAATTATATTTTTTATTTTTTTAATAATAAGTTTTGAGTAAATCATTACCTTGGGTGAATATAAAAGTCTATTACTAGTATCTAATACTGATGTCACAAATTGGTTACAAGCTTGAGACGTGTTGCGGAAATAGAAGATAATAAATAGTTTAAATATATAAACGACATAATATTTCAAAAAAACCCACCTGCCCAGAGTAACCGGCATATTTTAGCGTAGAAAAATGTAATTATTTATTAATAGTAATTTATTTGGATCAATAGGCGTTTCGACTGTGGCGATGCTCCGCATGAAAATTTCTAATGGCATTGTTAATATACTGTAATTTACATGTTTACTGGTACTTACAGTAACCATTTTTTGGTGTGTTTTGGAAAACCCTAAGAACAAGTCAGCAAGCTTCTATTTTGAAAACATCTATGGGGTAAAAAATATTGTTTATATTGTACGATAAATAATAATATATTGTTACAAAACAATAACAATATATTATAAATAATATATTATTCGGGGGCTTTGTATCATTTAACAATATTTTGTTCATATATTTTTTTTAATTAATTTTTTTTTTAATCTTTTAGAAGATTGAATTAGTTATATTAGATAATCCATATACAAAAGCCTAATTAAAAATATTCTACATATCATATAAACCAATAAAAAAGCACATTGCAAAACAACTATTTGTCAAAAATTATCGCTTACAGCAATATTTAAAATTTTATATCATTTCAATAATGAATTTTATATATTTTATGGTTTCTATATATTATATGAATGCTAAGCCATCATCGCAAAGCAAGACTATTAGATCTAAAATGGCATCCAAAAACAAGTCTTCGCCTAATAATTATATGTTTTTCCGGTAGAAAAACAATCAATGATTCTTTTATTGAAGTGTTTAGGCAACTGAATACAGAGCTATACAAAATTAAAGTGACTTTGGGAAACATAACACCGAGGCCGAGACAGGCTGTAAGAACACTGGAAAAATACACAAAACAATATATGATATACAAAAAGCAAGTTTTAAAAATATTAAGAAACAAAGGAATGCATAAAGTTTCTGCTGATGTTTTAGGCCCCAAAAATGAGTCAACAAAAGATTCGACGGTGCTTACACAGCCAGTAGAAATAAATAATGCATTACATGAACCACAAAATGCAGTTTTTCCAGATAATAAAGACCCATCATTAACCCCCAATAAAAATATAGATAAAAGGGAAGATGCATCAACCCATAATGTTCCTTCAAACACTGGAGTGGCAGTGAAGCATAAAACCTCTCTAAAACATGGCCAACTGCAAGAAGTAACAGATGAGAGTACATCTGATTCTACTGCCGAAACGAAGGGGGCAATAGCACAAACTCCAAATGGCGAAATTAAATCTGATCACTATAATACGATAGGAAGCGCACAAGATGGTACAGAAACCAAAGATCGACCGCAAACAGAGAGAAGTAACCAATCGCTGAACCAGGATAATACGAATAATACATACAAAGATAATGAACCACAAGTAGCCCAGGAAAAATCAGATGAAACACCAAAAAAGGGGGCCACGCATATTCCAGTCGCTATAGATTTAAAAAACAAAAATTTACCCGACGATAAAAATGGAAGTAGAAATTCTTTAAAAATGGAAAAAAAATCACCATACGAAAATCTAGCTTTATATGGAGGGATTTTGGTATTAATTTCGATAATTGGTTTAGGACTATTTCTTGTGATTAAAAGATATTCACAACGGGCCTATTAGCCAAATAATAAAAAGACTTTAAGGCCATGTATGATTTTTTCCTAGACCGTTATGTTTTTTCTTAAATGAAAAAATGCAGCACCTGGCAGCTATGAATTACAATCTAAGAATACAAGATACCATTATATTTAGGGGTAATTTCAATAATACCCACTTTGTCATTTAAATGACTTAATTACCTTTTTTGTCACAACATTGCTATAATACCCATAAATATATCAAACAAAATAGAGCAGGGTAAAAAAGCAATAAAAACCGAAAATAAAAAGCCAACAAAAACAGTACTAAGAAAAAAAAAATGTCTAAACTGAAATCATACAAAATCAAATTAAAATAGAAAGATAAAGATAAAATGCTTTTTAACATGTAGATGAAAAATATGCCTATTTAGCCAGGTTTTTAACGAAGAGATTTTTTAGATACAAACTGGATTTTTTTGTACTTTTTTTTATAAGAATTTAATGAAGGTTGTAAATCATTTTCAACGCACGTATCTTCCGCCAGTAAATTGTATTGTTATTTTACCGACACTAAAAAAGAGTATTTCAATTGTAAACCCATCAAATAGCGTTTCTTTTTATTTTGGCATAAATATACAATTTACAGGTTAAAGATATGGGTGTACAAACTGGTATTAAAATATAGAACAACTTCTTATTATAAGTACATAAATATTAGCTTTGTGTGCCTAAATTGGATTTTTGGTTAGAAAAATAACCTAAAAAGGCCTGTTCTGCGTCTATATGTTATATGGCAACTTGTTTTTCTATTATAAATTTGATTTTAAGTGTTTCTAAGTTAGCATTTATTTTTGTTCCTGGTAATGTTTTATTGTTTTTAATTTTCGGTTTTTATTGGTTTTTTAACTTTCTCTATTTTCGTTGGTTATATTTTATGGGTCTTATATCAATTTTGTGGGAAAAAGATGCTATTAAGGGCATTTAAATATAAAAAAGGTGGGTTTTATTGGCATTCCCCTTTTTATGTAACCAAAACATCAATAAAATCTGGATCCACACTTCCAGTATTAAAATTGCATATTCAGGGTGGCAAAAAATAACACGGTATTCTAAAGGCACTACGGTATTGTCGTACTGTACTAAAATACTTATGCAAAAGATTTTTTTTAAAATCAAGTTTGTGAAGTTATTACTGTGGATAAAATACAAAAATCTTAGACCTTAATTGTTTTCGTAGAAATCCCCTAAAAATTCTACGAAGCTTAAAGGCATTTTAAGAAAAATGTACTATAGTGCAATTTTTTTTGTGTTCATTTTGATTTTTTTTACCTATAGCGAATTTCTTTATTGTGAAAACTGGACTATAGTGAATTTATTTTTGATCAAACACAATGATATTTTGTTCACTATAGTGACTTTTTAAACACTTTAGAGAGCCCCTCGTTTGTTCATTTTATTATTTTTTTCTAAATGAATTCTAGCTATGGTGAAATTCACTATAGTGATAAAAAAATTATTAAAAAGAAAACCTTAATTTTTTGGAAAATCACTATGGTGATTTTTGCTACAGTGATTTTTGCTATAGTGATTTATGATATAGTGATTTTTGCTTTAGTGACTTTTACTATACTGAAAAAACTTGAACACGTCCTTAAATTAAGGCTGGTTTGAACACTTTTTTTGTTTATATATCTTCTATTAAAAACCTGTCAAAAGTATTATCTTAGTGATAGCTTAAGAATACTGCAAGTTGTTTCGCAATGTAAGTCGTTAACGCATTAAAGAATAATGACGAAAACAGTATCTATCGAAGCAAAGATAAAAAAGGTACATCTTTTAATTCAAGCGGTTTTAGCGTAGTTATTTTTAAAAAAAAAATAATTTTTGTCGTAATCTTACAACGTCTATAATTTCAATATTAGCATAACGTAAAAATAAATCAGGTATAACATAAAAACGCATTACAAGTTGTTTTTTACCTGTTTAAAACGATTTATTATAAACATTATGTTTGTATGCAATAAAAATATTATGCAATTCAATCATAATAAAACACCTTATCAGGTATGGAAAATAATTACCACATTTTACTTTTCAACCATGAAAGTTATTAAGGAGCATGTAAAATTAAACATTTTTTGCTATTAATTGCATTGTTTTTTTCAAATTTTTTAGGGTCTTTCTGGTTTTACTGGAAATTGTTTTTGGAAAAAAAATCATTATTTTTTTTTCATAAAAAGAGATTCTTAACCCTTTCACAATTCATCACACCTATGGGTGTGATGATAATTTAATTTAAATATTCAAATCACACCCATAGGT
>JAQFYM010005552.1:0-13092 GCA_034694785.1 Agrenia bidenticulata
TACTTAAAGTTTGTCTAAAATACAAATTGGAACATTAGGTACATATCAACGTTAAATTTTCAGTCGTATTTTGAATCATTAAATCCATAATATATTTTGAAATTTAAAAATTTTTATTAGTATTTTTATAATAATTGTAAAATCCTGTTTATTAATCTATCTATTGAACCAAATGTATGTACAAGTTTTATTATATGTAGTGAATAGAAATGTAAATATATCTTCATTGTCTAATTATCAATTAAATCATGTTATAGCTCGAAAATATTTCTTCCAACATTTTATATACAATTCTTAATCGATTGTGTTGCCTCTAAAATTGTTTCATTACAACATTTTGCAGCTTGCCTTTTTTTTCTATTTTTTTCGTGATTCTTTTGTTTTCCCCTTTAGAAGCTGAAAATTACAGCAAAAAGTATCGTAAAGAACCAGTTGAATAGCCCTGGCATATATGACAGGTAGCCTACACAAGCCAAAAAAATATAGAAAAACTTAAGAATAAAACTTTAAAGCTGTATAATGTATAAAAAAATGTATTATAAAAGGATGTACATGCAAACTAAAAGAAGTTTTATAACAATCACTAAAGCTAAAAGCCGATCTGTCTCCACGCGCAAATACAACGATGTTTTTCGCGCCTCGAAAAAATAATTTTTGTTAAATAAAACACAAAGGCACAGATAAAAAAACTTTGGATGTGTTTAAAGCCGCAACAATGACATACGATTTTTTGAGAGAACGAAGAAACAATTACAAATATTCACTTTTTACATCTTTTTACGCGAACAAAAATAAAACAATTTTATTATATACTTATAAACTCAAATATGCCAGTAAATGCTATTTAAGTTTAAATATTAAAACAAACATATAAGGATTCATTCAAAAACGAAGATAAAATGTTTCAAAAATGAAACTAAAAAAAATATTCTAAATACTGTTATTCTGTTTATGAAAAAAAGCAATGTATACACAAACATACCAGTACATTGCAGTGAAAAAAACAAAAAAAACGCAATTGAAAGTTTTTAAAAGATCATACAAGGGGAAAAATTGTAACGGATGTGCTTTTATAGCAAACTTTTTTATGCTGAAACTTTTCTTACATGCAAAATATATAAAATAGAACCTTTTAGACAACTAAAGAAAATATTTCTAAATAAAACAATATTACCTACATTGAAAAGAAAATTTGCAAGTAAAGAGGTAAGTGATTTATGCAAGAAAGCAATACGTGACACAAATTATAGTTTATTCTAGTACTAAAGTAACACAGGTTTCTGTTTACAAGGAAAAATCCCGCTGATATTTAAAAAGACACCGGCGCTTACAAAGAAACCTATTAAACATAAGAAAAATTTATAATTACACAATTTAAATGAGACCAAGAATATTTCCACAGAAGCAAAAAAATAAAATAGAAATATACTAAAAAAATATTTAGAAAATTTTACGATATAAAATGCATTAAATAACAAAGATATCTTAATGGACATCTTTTCAAAAGTAATAGGTGTTTTAAAAGATTTTACAATATAAACTTATAAGCGAAAATATAAACACATATGTAGTTCATAATAATATGTTATTGTCATATTCTTATCTTTAATTTACAAGGCAAATAAACAAAAAAGCAAAACAAAACGTAATATCTGCAATTTACTACTCCAGGAACGTAAAAATTGGAGATCCATTCGCTTTAAGTATACATTTTTGTTCAAGGTCAGGAGTAGTACATACAATAGAGTACATAACTGTTTTTGTCTATATTAGGCGCTCATAAAGAGACAAAGAGTACATAAACACGACAAAAACAAGCATTCGGTTTTTTTCAAATTGTTTTCTATATTCTCGGTTACAGTTCGCTCTATTTAAATTTAATGACTTTTTGTTACTATTGTGACGTAACTAGGGTTTGCATACCCGGGTACCCGGGTATTTTGCAATTTTTTTGCAAAAACCATTACCCGGGTAATTTTTCGGGTACCCGGGTATTTTTTTGTTTTTTTTATACCTTAGAACATCGCTATAATTCGAGTAAAAATTTAAGTTTACATTAGAAGGTAGAAAATAGGTTTATAAAAAGTTTTTTGTGGTCCAAAATATATGCCATATATATTCAATTTTTTTGTTTGTATAGATAATTTTTACAAATATATTACACTTCTAGTATTTTTCATTGTTTTTGTAATGAATCGGCGTGAACAAAAAAAACTATCGAATATAACTGTATATTTAATTGTTTTGGTGGATTTTTTTAGGAAGAAAAAGAAACTAAAATATTTTTGATTTATATAAGAAAAACGCAAATAAAAGTCAATATAAAAACATAAAAATGTAAAATAAAGTCTTTTGACTTTTAAAGCATAAAATAAACATATCATAAATATGTACAATTTGAAATTATAGCGCACCCTTTGCCTTTTGTGTTTAGTTTTTTTTTGTTTGGCATATTTCATACAAATCTTATTTATGTTTTCATGCAACAAGCAAAAATGTTTGCGTCTTTAAGAGTAAAATACATGATATATTCGCTCAAAAAGGCAACAGTTTTTCAGTCGAAAATGATTTGCAAGGACAAAGGATATATATATACGTAAGAAATCCCTTTGAATTTCAGATTTTTTTAGTCATACACATGAAAAATCTTACAGTACATACCAAGTAGAGATATGGCAGTTTACTATCTATGACCATTTTTTGCTTGTGAACACTAGTCTTGTTTATTACCCCAAATGTACATCTAAGCCTTGGGTTTTATACAAAATGTAGCTTTAAGTATGTATGTATTGCATAAAGCCTTTTTATGTTAGTACAACCCATCTGTTAATTATAACATTGTAAATTGCATTATGTTACATTTATTTTTTGTTCATTGCTGTTAAAAACATCTATTTTTTTAGCAGTTATTATATTAACATTTGGTGTCGACGTTTTTTCCCTTACAAACAGCCCACAACTGCTAGTTTTTTATATATAATATTTAAACATAGCATTTTAGTTATAGTTCTTGCATTGAAATTACAGTTAATCATATACATACGCGGCTGTTTTGTTACATCAAAGATACAACAGCAACAGATTATGCACTAGAAAAAGAATTTACAATAAATACATTTGTTTTTTGCATCTGTGATATTAATTGCAAAGTTAAAATCCTAAAAGCATATTTATAACGAAAAAGGTTGCTATTAAACAACAATCAATACATATTTCCAGCTTATAAATTTGTTATAAAACGAAAGATATTATATTTTCTTCACGAAACAGATAGCACAAAAAAGAAAAACTTTTCTGATACTAAACAAAACTGTATAATACATTGCCACTTGTTTTTTTTCGTTGGTTGAATTGATATTGCTATTGTTACATGGGCGTTTGTACGCCGCATCTGTAATATACATGTGTATATAGACCTAAACATTATATACATTTTCAAGTTGCAAAAATGTTTTTTTATATAAATTTTAGTGTGTTAATAAAAATTTTGTTGCTATTAAACCTATAAAATAAAAGTAATAACTACCCGAACGGGTACCCGAGTACCCGTGTATTGACATTTAACGTGTTTTAAGATACCCAAGTTATTTTATACCCGGGATATGCAAACCCATATCCAAACAATAATACATGCGCATAAACAAGCGCAAAAGAACGCAATAACAACGATGCAAGCGCAAACGATTGTTTTATTAATTGAATATCGAAGATGCACTTCTCTGTTTTTGCTCAAATCAAAACAAATTAATGCGTACGTCACTTATATGAACTCTTCAATAAACATGCCCGGACGAAAAAATTATAAAAATGTAATTAATCGTTAATTCTAACATAAAGCAAAATTGGTTGTAAAAAATATACTGAATAAAAGTAATTTTTTATATTTAAAAAAATAATTGTTGTACGACCATCTCTAACGTGTCCATCTAGCTACAAAACACATTGCAAAATAATATATTTTTTACTGAAAAGCCTGTGTTAATCTTTAATAAATGTTTTCGGTTCTTTCACTGCAAATAATTTACAACAAATGTTGGATGTAATATAATGGTCTAAAATTTGTCATGTAATTGTTAGCTTGACTTACCTTGTTGCTGCAATAGTGTGAGGTGCTTTCGTTAAACGACAAGGGATAATAATAATTACTTTCACCATACCGTTTAGCTTTCTTGTAGGGGGTCAGTAAAATCACTAATGATAAACGCTATATAACTAATAGTGTGTAACATATAATAGCATTCTACCTAAAACAAAGTTTACTAACACTTAAACAATTTAAGTCTTCACTATAATTCTAAATAATTCATTAAATTATATTTTAAAAGCCGTTTTCACACGCTTGAATTGCACGCTTGGTACTGCTTTGTTAGTCACTAAAAAATTTATTTTATGAGAGTGTTATTTTCAAAAACTTGATGTAGTCAATGGTGATGATAGATGTGATTTTTTGTCTATTGATATTATAATAAAATTAACAGAACCCATGTATAGAAGCAACTGTAGTAACTTATTATAGTAATTAACTAATGGGATTAAAAATATTTTTAACGATATATTAGTTAACGAGAAATACACAAGCAAAAAATCACAAAACTTTGCAGTTATTTCATATATCCATTAATTGTATTATATGAAAAAAAAATATATGCATTGAAGACGCAATGCGATACTCTTATAATTATTACAGATTAATCTTTTTTTTATGAGTCTCAAAACAAGTGTTTATAATTTATTAGTCCTCAAGAAAAGATGAATGTTTTAAAAGCTGTGCTGTAGGAAGAGGGGGGATAAAGGGCTCAAGCCCCCCTTAGTATAAAACTGCGCTTGAATCTAAGGGGCAGGTCTATTTTTTTTCAGAGTTTTTTTTTTTTGCAAAAAAATTTATAATAATTAATAATTAACTAAAAAATTTCAAACCAAAAAAATTAAGATTTTTTAAAATATAAATCAAGTTTTGAGGCCATATTTTTTACAAAACACTGACTAGCCCTGGTCAAAAAAAATTATTACCTACGCCGCTGCTATAAAGAGGATAGAAAAACAATGATACAAACAGGCAATTCATCTATTACTAAACTTACTTTATTGACGGTAAAACCCGTTTTACTTTGAAAGGGGTTTGAAAGCGAGATAGACGAAGGACATACAAGACTAACTAAAGAATTGTATATGTATACAAAAACGTCGGAATTGGTATTAATACAAAACCCATTTGCCATTATAAAAATAAATGCAACCGCAAGACCATGTTTTTTCAATTGAGAAAGAACGTTTACGCCATTTGTGGTTCTAGTGATCTTTCTTCTGCTAGGCATATTATTGATAAACTAAGAAATCGCTTATATTACGTACACTGTACGAATTTTAGTATTTCTACGTAAAAACTACAGAAAATCAATCAATAAAAGCTACAAATTTTTTATAAAAACAAATTTTATTGTTTTCTAATGCTAAAAAAATCTAAAGTAAATTTTATTTTAAAAAAATTTGTTTTCAATATTTATTCTTTGTAAATGCAATAGAAATTCTTTTTTACCAACAAACAGGAATAGGAAAAATTGGTCTGATAAATATTAGTTTATCAGTTTTTTATTTACAATAAGTAAAATACAAAGCTGTAAGAAATTCGAAAAATTTACATGTAGTAATGCCACAGTAAAATTTCGGATATTTTTTTTTTATTCTATCTTATGATAAATATCTGCTTTATGTGATAATTTATATTTTCCATGGGTTTATTTTTATAACTAAAAAAAAAATGTTGTTGCTTTGTACTATATGTAGTGTTGATGGCCTTGGTCGCACACAATTTAGCTTTGTACCTAGCTAATGCACTACATGCAATCGGTTCCTGTTGCGTAATACGTTGCGGCATGGATTTCGAACCCCAGGGCTACCATGATATCACGACCAACATTTCGATGCGCCTTGCAAACCGCTTAAAACCTAAACACGATGTTCTTTGGCTATTACATAGCTTTTCCTGCTTTTGTTTTAAAACAAAAAATCTAGTACAATAAAAGATCCCTTTTTTACAAAATTTAAAATGCAAACAGCAAATTTAAAGCTAACTGTAAAAAACTTCGTTTTAATTATTGTGTTTCTACATGTACATCAGCTTGATTTCTTAACAAAAAATACACGAAAAAAAAATTTACAATGATGATAGTCCAGCTTCGATAGCAGAAAAGTAGTTTTATGATAGATTATGGTCGAAAAACGTATTGTTCACATTTCAAAGGTATTACTAATATATGTAATAAAAAAAGGAAACACTGTTTATAGTATAGTATAAAAACAAATATTATCAGCCCTAAGTACAAATCATACCTCTAGTAAACTTTTATTTAAATAATACAGCGTAAAAAATGATATAATATTCGATACAACCTTCAAATATGATAAAACATAGGCAAAGGTCTATATTTAACCATTAATTGGCATTTTTAAAAAGGTAATATTAAACCACAATTTTTGTTATTGCTACGGCGCCAATAGATATATAATCTAATGTAAATTCTACAAAAATGCAGTTTAATTAATATTCTTTTATTAATACATTGCTTTACAGAAAAATTATATCCATGACCATTAAGCTGCTTTTTATAGACTTTTTCTTTATAACAAAATAGTCATATTAAATCAAATACAAACAAAAATAATACAAAAGACGATTTTATTGTAGCAACAAAAGCAACTATTGTAAGTTTGTTTTCAGAACTTATACATCCAGAGCACAGCTTGAAAAATTTTCCTCGATTCCATTCATAGTTTTGACACGAAATCAAAAGTTTTATACACTGGAATTTTGTGTTCGGCATTTTTTTTTACAATCGTGTTTTATTAGTGGTACCTTCCTGGCTTCAGCCACAGAATATATCAATTTTCAGTTATACAATTAACATCGTCAATTTGAAAATTTTCTTAAAAGCTGATGGTATTAGTAAAGTAACACATATTCTTTTGTACACAGTAGATGCTTTATATATACTGATTTGCATTCGCATTTACAACTTAAACTCTTCTTCTTATAATTTTTAACGATCGCAAGAAGTTTAGTCCAACATGCTGTCACACTTTGTTCTTAGACACATGCCCAAGCTTTGTAAAATATCGTGTTTGCGCAGTTGCATTAGCATTTTTTGATTTGTATTGATTCTTGCTTTTGTATATTATTAGCACCTTATTCAAAAAATAATTTTTATACAACATCTTAAAATTTGCGATATCGCCTCTGTCAAGAGGGTGTTGTATACGTCGTATTTACCTGCAAAAATTACCGTCGTATAATTGATGAAGTTTTTATTTTATGCAAAACAAAATTATCAAGAAAAACCACTATTTTCCGATTCTGATTTACAAGCACTTACTTTATAAACGTTTAAATATGCTTTCAAGTACATCTTTTATATTTATGCCGGTTTTTGGTTCTTTTTATTTACAATTAAAATCGAAAATCGGACACTTTCTGAAACAGGCAGGTTTTTTTACTTTTCAAATCATAAAAGGCATTCTTTTAAGCCCTAGATAAACTATAAGATAACAAAATGGAGTCTTTTATCTAAACTATCTTTGTTCTTTATAAACAGGGACCATTATGCATAACTAGTGTGATCAGATTTTTGTAAGTAAAGCACTAAAAAAAAGTACATTTTGGCAATAAAAAAGAACTTTTAAAAAGCAGAGGTTTAAAAAAATCTAACAACAATATATCTGCAAAAATTTTTTCTAGTTTTTTGTTTTTTTATACATAGTAACAAAGAATATTCAGAGTTGTAATTATAAACGTGGTAAATGTGCACTACTCTTGACTCCTCTATTTAATTGCGACGGTTTGTAACTAGCCGTAAATAATTATTTTTCCTTACCTCATCTATTTTAATCTGCATTGACATATGTGCTTCAGTACACGACTCACTAGCAATTTAACGTGACAAGTTTTTATCATAACCTTTCTGTATAAATTAGTATTGACAATGTTAATAAATATAGGTTTTCAATTTATTAATAAAAAGAAAAGTTGTCGGCTGAAACAAAACTAGGGTTTAAAACATATAGAAGTTAAACAAAACTTTTTTATATCTCAGGAATCACAAAAAGTAGACAATTTCATAAAAACAATTTTTGTATGTTAAACGTGTGTAACTTGTATTTTTAAAAAGTTAATTGAAAAATTAAAATAAAAAAAAAATAGTAGACTGATTTTAATTACGACCAAATGTCCTGTGCTAAAGTGATCAAACAAGAACTTAGACAAATGCATCTAACAGAAAATTTTAAACATTTTGAAATTAAACTTGAACGAATTTTATAAAATTTATATGTTTTTTTACGCAACGCAATAGTGTGTATAGGCAGTATATAATAGTACGATTTTTGTTGCAAATTATAGAACGTTATGTTTACTAGTGTTGGTTTTTGCTGATAGTTGATCTTTAAACGTTTCTAATTAGGAACCTTGAGAAAAACTAACATTAGAACCTTGCACAAAGTAGATTTATTTACTTTGTTATTCTCAGCATGTTTCTTGTTACAAATCAAATTATTTTTTACTTTTTCTAATTACAATATAGATCACATTCAATCAAAATATGTTTTTGCGACATAAACTTGTTCTGGTGGTTATTTTTGTCGTATTTTAGATAAAATATTTTTTGTCAAATAGTTTTTTTAAGATTCGTTGCAAAACGTTACGAAATTGTTGCAATGCCGCCAGTATTGTATGCAATCAACTCACTACAAGTCTACGTACGTCGTGATTTGTTACTTTTGAGTGTACCATGAGACTCATCATAAAAGTAGTGCATAGCATGTCAAACTAGTAACATATCGTTGCATTTTCTTTTTTCAAAGCCAATCCTAGAGGAGTAATTGCATGGCAATCTTCTACAAAAAAGACCGTTCTTTGTATCTTATCGTTCACATACATACTTTTACATTGTAAAGTTAATGTGTATGTATACATATTTGTTTTTTTTTACATATTTGATATTTTTTTGTAGTTAAGTGTGTTTTTACTATAATTAAACAAACAATTCTATTAAGAAAGCATTGACTTAAACGTAACAATCGATCATTACATCGTTTTTATTTATTTATAAAAAAACAATATATTGCCAGAGTATCATATGAAAACTTATTCTTTCGGTTTCAATAGTAAAACTAGCTAAAGAGTAAATTCTGTACAAATTCGAACTTACAAATCTAAGAATCTACCCTATAATCATATTTATATAGTTCATAATATATGTAACAAGTAACGGCAATAAAATATCGTCTAGTTCACAGTTTTTCCATAATTAAAGGAAAAACTGCTAAATACATAGATAAAAAATATAAACTTTCTGTTTTTAGATAGTTGTTGCTATATAAAAATGCAAGTATTAAATCTGCAAGTATTTATTATTCATTGTTTATTTTGGCACATAAAGTATTGACAAAAAAAAAGCATTATGTGCACTGTTATATCGAGAATAAAGTTGTGTATTGTGGACACTTTGTTGTCTTCTTGCAAACTTTATTTGCATTATGTACTGTAAAAACTATTAAGCAGTACAAAAATTAGTCGCCAAAATAAGAAAGTAAGCAGGACATCAAAAAGGGGCAATTTTACACATAAAAAAGGACTGGACTTATACAAATGTACGTTTAGTCGCACTATGCATAACCATAATATCGTAAAAATACCAGTAATAGAGACCCGTCTCATCGTAGTTGTGAATTTCCTTTGCACTTTTTATCTCTATTATACTTTGTATTGTTTTTACATATTCTATGCCTTCTTAGCACATGCAATACTAGTTTTACTACTATGCTTTTCCTATTCCTTTTTTGCCTTTTGTAAGTGTACCATACTATTTATCTTTCCCACAAAGTCAGTTTGTTTTATTGTCTTTGCGTTTTGATAGAAATCTTATCATTATGAAAGCTTTTATATTAATAGATGTTTAGTTGCAGATATGTGCAATTTAAAAAAAAATATATTAATTCTATAGATTTGCCTCTTCTAGGTTTCTTGGTAAATAGATATTTTTTTATCTTACGTCTTCACTCTTTAGCTCCCATATATCACATAAAAGCTCATCATTCTTTTCTTTCGCTGTGTCGATCAACGTATTACTTAAAAAATTGCCTTATTAAGTTTTCAGCTATATATTGTTTTGTAAGAACAACGCTGTATAGATTTATTACCTATTTCTGTATGTTTAGGTGCACATTTTAAATCGTTCGGTCTTTTTATATTTTAAGAACTTAAAGATGTATTTAAGATAACTTTTGGCTGTTCATATTGTTGCGACTTTACAATTTTTGTTGCTGAAATGCACTTTTTCTCAGGAATCTAACTTTTCTGTCAATTCTGCTCAGATTCTTGGATCATTGATATGTGAAAAAAAAAATGTTGTTTTTTAAACGCAGCTGTTCTTATCTACCTTTGCTTCGTTCTTTTTCTGCAGTTTAGGGATGTTCTGAGTAGATAAATATGTTTTGCTATTTTTAAATTTGCGAAGGCCATTCTATTTAAATTATGGGGGGTTTATACAACGTTTTCAAAAATTGAAATGCATGGAAGGAAAAAAAAAACAAAATACGGCTAAAAATGTATTTTGTTGCTTTTGGAACAGATCAATACACCACATCGTACAAATTATAAAAAAATCGACTAAACATGTCTTTTACTTGGCTTTAATGTTATATAGAAACCAGGGCAATTTAACATTGTCGGGGCTCGGGGGCACTTTTTTGCGGGGGTTCCTTTTTGTATTTTTATAAAAAATTTAGTGATAAGCAGTGATAAAATCAGTTTTAAATATTATTTTACTGCTGAGAGTTTTATTTGTTGTATCAGCTTGATTTTAATTAGCAAAAAAAAAAAATTTATGCTTGGCGTATACTCAGTATAATATTATAACATATAAAACATTGACTTTCATGAAGGTATAAATAAAACGCGTAGAGCAATACAACAGTTCTCATAGAAAAACTATTTTTTACAAGTATTTTGGCAAAAAACCATTGTGAATATTATTTATAAAATTACAAAAAAAAATACCTTTTGCTTCTATATACGTTGATGAACAGTATTCGCACACATTTAACAAAAAAACTTATACTATTGGACTTACTAAAAGTATACTGTTAAGTAGATTAACATGATTTTAAAACACTCCTCTATTAACCCTTTCACATACAGGGGCTAAAATTAAATTTGTTCCGTGGAAATTTAGGGGCTAAAAAAAATACATCAATATTTGTTGATTAAAATTGAAATTTGGTCTAACAGAACATTCATGCCAATAATTTATTGGGGTTAAAATTAACAAATAATGAATAAATACATGAATTTGATGTGTGATTTAACTCTGTTTTTGATTGCTTTTTCTTGCCGACTCTTCTTTTATGAAAAATTAAAAATATTTTTCCGGCTATTATAAGATTGAAATGAAAAATATTTTCACAAATTATATGTTTATATATGTATATTATCGTTTATTGCCTGTAAATTCTGGCCTTAGTTCAAATTTCTTAGTTAAAATGTAATACTATCTAAAGGAATTGAACCGTTTGACAAAATTAATGGACTATTGTTTTTACCGTTAAACTATATAATAATACAGATAAAAATTAATATATAGGTTACTTCGTAAGTGCATACAGTGTTGTTTGAAATCCATCTTGCATTTTGCGATTCTAAAGGTCATCTGAATGCATAGATGAAGTAGATAAAATAATATCGATCAAACAGGTTGCTATGTAAATCAAAATAATAAAAAAAATTAAAAATGTAAATGTAATAATAATAATAATAAGTAGAAGCTATAAAGTTAGAAACGTTATTTTTTTCGTCTAAACCAGTCATCACTTTTTAGTTAAACATATTATTACGGTAATCATTTTAGTCATCAGCAGCAAAGATAAGTACTACTAATGAATGTAATGGTTACAGCTAAAATTTTTTGTACTAAATTTCTTGTCTATTACAACGAAAATCAAACTATATGATATTTACTATTATTTTAAATTTACAATTTTATAACATCTTTTTTTGAATCTAGCTGATCGACAAATAGACATTTTTTATAATAAAATTAAATTTAATTCGATTTTGCATTCGTTTAAGTGTTTTGATTGACACAATGCAATCTAGATCAGAGAACCTTGTTAGGTAGTGTGTAATTTTTTAAAAAAACTTTTACACTACGAAAAGATAACCAGGTGAAAGAATAAAAAGTTTTTGTACATAAAATCTTTTTTGTGATATATTTGTATATTTTTAGTATTTTATAACACGCAAAAATACCCAAAATTAGACCTCTAGAAACACTGTTCTGGCTGTGCACTTAAATACTATGTAAACAGATTCATAATTATAAATCTGTAGTTATAAACCACTTTTTTATGGTTTACTTGTCAATTAAACATAAGAAATTATTATGTTTGCCATTCGTATATTAATAAAAAACTTGCAAACTATATTTGGTGTATTTTTATCAGAAGGTTTTTATAAAAAACATATTCAATATCACAAAGTTTTAATCACCTTTAAAATACAAATTTTATGTCTAAAAGAAGATAGTTTTCGGATATCCAAACATATTGTAAATAAATACCTGTAGTTTCAAGAATCTGATTTTATTCGGAGGTTCGATATATTATAAAATCACGATTAATTATTTTTTATTCCATAAAAAGAATTTTCTTGTGTAGATACTTCAATGGGTTTATATCCATAAATAAAAATATCTACTCAACACAAAATGGATGCATATACTATAGATTGGTATCTTTTAAAAGCTCAAAACGTTCGTGTTTCCCATACGGATACTTTCTGGTGGCGAATGGAAATCAGGTTAGTTATTATAATAAAAACAAAGTGCTAGATGGTCCTCTTATAATTTGTCTTAAGATTGAGTATTAACATTTTACATATATTTTAATTGTATTTTACACAATGAAAATGTTATTATTACTAATACATACTGTCTCTTTATAAATAAAACGGTATTGTGAGCAACATAAAAGAAAGAAATATATAATAGATTCTTTATTGAAGGCTCTATTACGATATTTAATAAAATATTTAATTCTAGTGCA
>JAQFYM010005553.1:0-13090 GCA_034694785.1 Agrenia bidenticulata
CAAGCCCTTTTTACATAAATTCAAAGTATAGTCATTGTATGTTCGAGTAAGCAAACACCATACACAAAAGCTTTGTATAAGACGTACAAAACATGTCAAATATGAAATAATTATCTTATCAATATTCAAAAAAATTCTTTTTTTTGTATTACAAAAACCGTGACATACTATGAATGTATGCAATTATAGAAGAGCCGACAAAAAGTATTTGACTTGCGTAAAATATAGAAAATTTGATATTAGTCATATGCGGGTTCTCTAAAAAGTGGAACGAATGAATAGAAATAGACAAGAAAAAAATAAACCAAAAGTTATATTGCGTATAAAAAGACTAGTCTTTAGGGCTTAAAAATATAAAAGCATCACAATTAGTAAGAAACTATTAGTTGTCATGTTTACATTTATCCATATGGATTCCCTGAATCCAATTCCTAAAATGGTAAAGCAAATGAATAAACGATTTTTGAATTCAGATATATTTTGTTAAACGATAATAAAAACATATATAATAAGAAAAAGATGACTTTATATTATACCAAAGGTTGCGAAGAGAGAGCTAAAAGGCAAAACATTTATATTACAAATGTTAACTGATGACGACTAGCATGAATACAGAAAGTTAATGTACACATACAATGCATAACAATAAAATTTTTAGCCTTACATATCTACACAAAGATAAATAAGACTTTATTCAATTGTGTAATAATCACATAATTTCAAAAAAATGCAAATCTAAGTTGGTGCAGCCATCCATTAAATGTAGTATTTTTTCGGCTTTATTCGCTTTTGCCTTACAGGTTAACATCTGACCTTAGAAAAACATAAGCTTTTGACTTAAAGCATTGCACTATGATTGCAAACATTGATGTCTTTGCTACCGCTATATTACACAAAAAAGTGTTGTTGTGTAGTAGATTAGCTCAATGTGTAGTTTATAAGTAAAAACAAAACTAAAGATCACAAGAAAACGTTATTTTTAGCAAAGCAAAAAAAACCGTATATAACGGCGTGGAGATACGTTTGGTTGTTGTTTTTACATGATAATACAATGTAATTACGTATCATTTATTGACAAACTATGTTTTGGCATAATTACCTACATTATACGTAAATGAAAATTATAAGTGTAGCATTAAAAGGATTTTATATAGATAACAATATTGTTTGATGAAGTAAAAATGTAAGGTATATACAAAAAGATATTTGCGTGAGCACAATGTAAATTTCTGAATATTTGTAAATAGCAAAAGTTAAATCGTTTTGGGTACCACACGAACTAGAGGAATGCCTACTTACGAACCTTTATTTACTACAGAAATAGTGTTGCGAATTGTAAGTTCCTCCGGTAATAAAATAAGTACATGAAAAATATAGCAGAAGAAAGAAAAAATTTGTTACATGGGATTTTAAAAAAAAATATTGTTTGGATAGCAAGCCGAATAATTATACTAAATATGTGTAAGATAAAATGTGGGTATATCAAGCCTGTATTTTTGACATAATACAGCCATTGATTATATAACCATCCGGAGTATAACTAGTTGTGGTAAAGTGCTCAGCAAATTTGACAAAGTTGTAGCAGGTTTTACCGATTTTTGTACAAAAAAAACACATAAACAAGAAAATATATAGCAATGTATAAATTTCTATTTAACCAACTTTAAGACTGTCGGTTTGCATTAGACAAACGCCATTCTCTTTTTTACAGAACCTTAAGCTTTTTGCTAATATAAAAAAATGTGCGGAGCGATCGTGGCAAAGATATGTTAGTACACTATTCTTTTTTCCGTGCACCAAGGTTACAAGGAGTGTCGACATTGAAAGTGAAAATCTTAAGGGAATTGACCAAAATTGCCCAATGATGATAATAAATAAACGTATGCACAAGAATGGATTGATATTTATATAAGAAATAGCAAAACCACTAGAGTTTGTCTAGTTGTGCCAAAAGTGAATGCACAGGAATTTTTATTGAAACCTAAAAATATGCATAAATTTAGCAAAGATAAAGAAAACACGAATAATTCAAGTGAAACGGCTAGACTAGTTTGGAAATAACCGAGAGGAGAGGTGTTCTGATACGCCATAAAATTAGCAAAAATAAAAATGCCGTAATACACATTGAATACTATCTTAGAAAAACCAAAAAAGATATATGATAACATAAAATATCACAATGCGTAATTTTCTATCTGTTAAAAAACATGCCATAATTGTAAGACATGTTAAGCGCAAGATTGTCATACAAAAAGGCATAAATACAGACAAGTCGTAAAAACAGGAGACATTTGCGCCGTTGACATAATTGAATTATTGAAGTCTAGTCGAGTATTAAAAGGCTGAAATTTATTTAGCGGAAGAATGTACAGTATACATGATCAAGCTATAACAACTATCAAAAAATTTAAATGCACATAGACCTTACATACATAACTATATAAAATGAACCAAACGTCAGTAAGCAAATCGACATACAGACAATAATAACTATAGCAGAAACAACAAAACAGCACAAACTGGCCATACGATGCATTCATCATGATAGATAAAGTGTGGCGTGGTGTTCATGAAATACGAAAAGGTAAAATAACGACGTTTTACTTAGCAAAAATATGTTAACTACTAAAATTGTTTCTTTAAACATGTAAATGCACGTAGGTAAACGGATACGGAAACAAACAGAGTTCTGCAAATTAATCACTGTATGTAAAAATAACAAAGCCGAATAACATGCAACTATAACAATTTTTACGAATAAATATTACTTTACATGGTGGTTGTAAGTTATTTTAAAAAATCAACTGACAAAAGACAAGCATGAATAAACATATGTGCAAAATATAAAAAATTTTCATGTAATACGCAAAAGAGATATAGTCTATAAGACAAATGTGCGGCTACTGCAATGACATCAGTGCTGAATATTACAGGTTGTTGATGAGGGATATTCAGTCAAACTTGTAGAAAACTGCAAGAAATCGTTAGTTGGCGTTTGATGTTTTGTTTACTATTGTTTTTTTGTTATTATATTTATTGGATGTACATTTTAGACGCGTTTGCTCTTTTAAATTGAGCAGAAGATGTTTTAATCGTTATATAAATATTGTTCTAAGAATTAAAAAATGGATGTAGTGATATTTCAGTTAACTCTTTTAAGTGCAATAAATCGCGTCTTGCAAGTCAACAGTATCATTTTCATAATCGGCGGGTGTACATTTAAATGGTTAAAAGCCTAACTCATTTCACATTGGCTTTCAATAAGGTCTGTCTAACACTTTCTGATGCAATATATAGTGATACTGGACCTGTTTGATTTCGCAGACTACTTCTAGTGGCAAGGGACAAAAAAAACTTTTTGAAAGAAAAATATAAACTTTTTGTAACGACCCCTAAAAAACTACAAAAAGTACACTTATAAAACATATAAATTTCTTTTTAGCTTTTTGTCTATTACAAAGCCCCTCTCCATGAATTTTTTTCGACTTAATACCCATAAGGTTGATTGTACCCCACACTTCTATTTTCTTGTTGCCAAAACTCTATGTTTACGAATCTGTGATAACGAAGTCAGAGTACGAACGTTTTGTAAGAAAAACTGTACATAAATCAAAGCAAGCATTTTAGATGGGAAGCAAAAAATGTCGTATTCTAAAATGTCATGTAGAAGGTAATATATATTGTAAATGATACAATACTAGTTTATGTCGTAAAATGATATATAAAAGTAATATAAGAATAGTTTTAAATATTTTACGGGATGGTTGCAAATAAAGAATATAACAAAAAAAAATATTCAGCACATATCAAATATCAAGAAACAAGTATAATAAACACAGAAACTACTAAAAATTCACATGTGATAGAAAACAAAGAAACAAGGTTAAAAAATAATATTCAACAAATAAATAAATAATAGATTTGCAATCATCCTTAGGCACGACGCGTAAAAATTTCTTGTTGCAAAGAATGCAGATTCACATTTCGATGACAAAAACGACGAATATACAATTTAATTGTACCAATAGGTGTTAACATTCCGTTTTAAACGATAATACTTCTTTACAAAATTTAGAACATAATGACAAAATACAATGGGTAGAACAAATACATAAATGACAAAGATGCCAAACAGATATGAAAAAAATATACACTTAGCTGCAATATGTATATTAAATAAAGACCTAAACCTCTTGATTTTAACGGCTTGAAAAAATATTACAAAAGTACTTTTAAATGAGCTTAAGCGTTAATATTAGAAGAAAAAGTTTGTCCGTCTTATGCAAATACTATTCGTTTAAAACAAAATAACTTTATCCGGTAAATAAATTTGCACAACATACATTATGCACAGACAAGTTAGCAACCAGTAATTTTACAGCAATAGAAAGACAACTAAAGAACTATTATTAGCAGCATATCATCAGAAACAAGAACACAACTAGTAAAAAACCAATAAAATTGTATTTGATGGTATAGTAAGTATATAAAAAAAACTCGAATCAAATAAAAAACATTATGTAAAAAAAAAATTACAACTAAGTTAAATTGCAAATCTAAAGCTTTGTGCTTTTTCAAAGACCTAAAAATATAGTTTATCACAGTACTAATGTAGATAATAGTAAATGTGGCGTAATAGTGCGAACCACTGTATAATTTTTGTAATTTAACCATGAAAATAATAAAAAAACAGCATTCGTACACCGTCAAAATGATACCGCTATACGCTTTGTGTGTATCATGCCTAAAAATCACGGCAATTCGTTGAGATAAAAAATCCTTGAACTAATAGATAAAGAGGCACGAACAGAAATTTTAATAACAGTTTATTGCTGTTTAAATGTTAGATACGGTGCAAAAACACTAGATTCTACCATAATTTGCTAGTGGTGGTTGTGGATAATTGTATAATCCTCTTTGCATACGATTAAAGTAAATAAGTTTTTATACAAAATCGACATAGAGGTAATTTAGACCTATGCAACTGCTTAGGCGATATAGCCACTTACATTTTTTTATCTATTATATAAATTTACAATAATAAAAAGACTCTACTATACAGAAATAGCCAAATTTAATACCCTAAGAGTACATATAAAGTATGCAAGACTAATAATTTGCATATCACTTTGTTGCTGTAAACGAAGACAATAATTAAAAGAAGAATTACAAATAAATCTCGGTTAACATTGTTTTTAACAAAAGATTCAGAAAATTGCACAACAAAAACCAAAAAAAAAAAATACAATGTGTATAACTAGATATTGATATATAAAAAACACGTCAATACATTGCTTGCCATTTAAAGTATCGAAAAAACTAGTGAACAATTTTCCGGATAACAATTGGTTTTTTAAGACAAAATCATAGGATATAGTGCTAGTCTGAATGTACTTTCAGTTGATTGTATGATATAGACAAAAAACGGATGAATTATGTTGTAGATTGTGTACAACTTATTGCTTTGATGTTTTCCGCTTACTTATCCTTATTACAGGGTGTTCAACCTCTTACACCAAAATAAGATTTACACAGAACATTGGCAAACTAAACCGCAATAAAGGGTTATGATCAAAAAAAAATCAAAAGTGAAAAAATATATAAAACCAGCCTCGTCTCAATATGCGGACTGTATAAGCAAACTCGTCTATTGTTTATGGCCTAAAAGAGCTACGAGTATTAAGACGGCTTATGGCAAATTTTTGCCAGGCTGTACATGTATAGTTTTTTGTAGATGTTTTTCTTAGAAAGAGTATATTTACAGCCGAGTATAAACAGTATATTTTATAAGTCATTATAAAATTGCCGTGTTATTATGTAGCGTCGTATCTACCCAAATGAGGCACAAAAAAATGTAAACAACTACTTAGGAAGCACAATATGTGCGTAAATTTTATTTAAGATTTAAATATGCTTGAGCTTAAAGAATATAATTCTTTTTCAAAAGCGAGGGCCCACGAAGATTTATTGGATAAATAAATTGGTTCTGACTCTATGTTACGATCTTGGTAGAAAACTTTTTAAATGATCGTCAAATTACAGACAAAAAAAACGTTGATTTTACAAGCAAGGACACTGCAATATTCACGATGTTGTCAAGAAAAACAAAGTAAAATTTCTAAATGTTGACAATGTTTGATAAAGATTTTTGTTAACACAGATGCGTCTGGAACTAGATAAGATTGAAATTTATAGCAAAAAAATTGTATTGTATGATTAGTAACGGAAACTGGCATTATCTGTATCCTGATACACAATCATAGAACAGGAATTTTAGCAAATATAAAAGATCAACTACGTAAACAAAAAATAGTATGTTTTCAATTAACATAATCTACAGCAGAGGCGTAGCCATGACCCTGCATAAGGGGGTGTTAGTGCTGTGTAAAAATAAAAAGGCCTAACACCCACATTTTTTCGTGTTTTAGACTTAGTAGTTTTTTTATGGGACTTCTTACAATTAGGGAATTTTTGCAAAAACACCAAGACCCGTCTTAAATAAAAGCGTACAAAAATTTCGTGTGAGGAGGTAGGTTTCTATGTCTACCTACGCGGGTTTTCTAGTAACGCAGCTGATCTAAAAGCTTCAGTTTTTAATTTTGCATCGGCAATGGATGCAATCACGGGTTCAAAACAAAAATAACATGATTCGTAGTTAGATTACTAATGTGAGCATATAACTATAGCAAATAAACACACTTTAATGCTCAGATAGCATTATTTTTGCTTTTATAAGCATCTTTTATTAAAAAAAAAACTACTTGAAATACCTAAAAAAACAAAAATTAAAAAATCAAAAAATAAGATCAATAGATAAATCTGACAAACAGCTATGAATGCAGATGTTTTTTTGCATTTGTGTACAACAGGCAACGCTGATAGTATTTTACACGTATTCACAATAAATTATGGTCATCCTGGTGGTGTATTAAATGCTGTTAACACTAGAACATACAATACGAGTATGCAAAATGCGACAAAAATTGCTTGTATAACTTCTTCATGTATAAGTAAACTAAAAAAAAAGGGATGCATTTTTTAGGTCTGAATAAGTATTAGGCATATATTTTAGGCAAACAAAACAAAAAATCTCAAGTGACATACTTAGACCACTAGATATAAGAACATTATATAATGAATACCCATTAAGCAAATTTTTATATCGTACGATGCATGACTTTTACATCGACGTACACCAAACATCTAGTGATATAAATTGACACAATGCGTATAAAAGATGCGCTTCAATGTCAAAAAAGAAAAATAAAAGTCCATGACAATATATTTTGGGAAATGGCAACGAAAATACTGTTAATATATATTCTGTCAATATCGCAGTGAAAACAAGACGCAACACAAAACATCAAAAAGAACCCAGTCCAATTGCATAGAGAATCCACGCAGCAATTAAATAAAAGTATCTCTGAATTTCTTAAAAGAAATGAAATGAGTCTTTGCACACTGCCTTTAAGATAACTAACAATAGATTCCATTTAGAAAAAAAATTACGCGCGTAAATGACCACTAACATTCATGGCTTTCGTTATACGTTTTATCTTTTATCAGGGATAAAAATAGAAACATTGGATGTCAGCATAAAGAAAAAAGAAAATTAAAGAAAAGATAAATGCAGCTATTTAAAAAACAATAACCAAGATTATAAAAGGAGGTGTATTACATTTTTGTTTTACATATATAAAAAAAAACTTGACTTTAAGTGAAAAAGCATTCAAATATATTTTTGGTGAAGCTATTGGTACCAGGTGTAGAAAACAAACAAAGCAGTGTTATATGAATATGTGCTAACAGACGTAGGGTACGATATGCAAAAGAGTTTGGAAATTTGCTCTCAATAATGTCACGACCAATTGAATCGATAAATCAAACCATCCAACTATACAAATGTGCTGGAATATTCAGAACATAGAACAGCAAACTGTTATTCTTGTTACGAAAAAGTTTTAAATACATAATGATGCAAACTTGAATGCCCTAACTTTAGTGTCGTCATTTAAACCCACAAGCAACATATAAAGTACATTTAAAAAAAACTTACTTTGTATAAGAAACACAAAAAACAAAGTCCAAAGCAAATGTACATATTTTTAATATAGGGACTACAGAACATCCCTAGGCACAAAAAGTTATAACCTCTGATTAACCTCCTGAATTTCAAAATAATATACATAATTTTTTTATACCTTCTAAATGGCATTTTGCATGTCTGTATTTGTGTTGATTGAGGTAAGAATAGGTTTATCACGAGATAATTTATGCCCGCTCTAAACGATCAATCGGGTAGAATACTTGGCCGTGTATGTTAAGTAAAAATTTTTGAACTAATATGCATGAAAGACTATTGTATATGCTTATTTTCAAGGTTTCTTGTCGGCTTTTATACTAACTCAAAAATATTTAAGACATAAGAATAAAAAAATAGAAAAAAGTATATTATGGATCTAAAATCGATACATGACGACATGACGACATACAGTAATATAATAAGATTTACAAAAAAAAAATCTTATTTGTAGCTTACATTAAATCAGTTTAAAAAGCCCAAATACTAAAAAGCAGTAATGTAAAAACAGGTTTTTTTGTGATAAAATAGCAAAAAAAAAATCTTCTTTTGGCGGTCGTAAAACTTTAAGTATTTTTGAATACGTGGTACGACTTTTTTAATACGTAAGTTTGTAAAAATATGAGTTACAACAGGTCTCTTTAATTGCGAAATAATGATGGATAATCTTTTTACACGAAAATAAAAAACATAAAAACATTCAGGTCCTTGAATACAAAACATAAAAAAGATCATATTTGTAAGCTCGCAATAAGATAAAAAAAAATGAAGAGCATATATGTCGTTTTCGTATACGGAAAATACTTAATCAACATAGAAATAAAAAAAAGCGCGAATACACACAAAAAGAATGCCATAGCAACAAAAAGTAATGTATATCTTTGATAAGCTTGTCGAAGTCTATGGCTTTTTAGTTTGTAAAAATTAACTAAAAAAAGCATTTCTTTTTTTAAAAGAGATGTATATTTTTTATGTGTGTTAATTTATAAAAAAGACACTTCATACTGTGCGCGATCGCATTTTATATATACAACAGATATAATAACTTGGTGTTATTGTTTAGAAAAATTCTTACTATAGTTTATAGCTAGTTTTTATGCAGGTTTTACAGTTAATATTATAGATAAAATACAGTACAAAAAACTTCAATAATAGTATTTGTAGCTTTATAATATATTGTTGAAAGGTGTAGTATTCTTAATTTTTTTCAGGGGTGGTGAAAAAAAAATTTAAGATAACAATATATTTTACTTAAAAATGCATTCAAAAAAATACAAACAAAAAAAAAATACAATATAATATGATATCTTACTGCCCCTAGTCGTGTATACAGTACTAGTTATGCCAGCGAATACTGTATTTTAGATATATAAATACATTTTCTAGTTTATATTTCATATTTGATACTTTTTGTGTACTTTGACTGCAATTAAACAACCTTTGTGATGTACTATGCCTAAAATTAGAAAAAAAAAAGCTGTTTTTGCCTAAAAAGGAAAGTCATTAACTCTGGAGACCGTTCTTGCTTTACGACCTGGTAATTTTAATACCGTGTAGTTATCATTATTGGTAACGTGTTCATTGTAAATATACTTTTAAGTACCCGTCGGGTTTCAAATACCTTTTTCGCATTTTTGGATTGTCAATTTCTACTGATGTGGCTTAGGCAGCAACAATGAAGTTCGGTGTTATAATTTTCGTTTTATATATATATAATTTGCAGTCCAAGTTTGCAACTGCATAGTTTTTTTTTTCAAAGAATACTTGTTACTAATTCTGGTAAATAGATTTCAAGCGTTAAACAAACCTGAAATAAAAATGTAATTTTTTTGCAGTTTACTTGTTTACCGATTTATAACTTGTTTATCCTACGTATAAAAACTGTTTTCAAAACCCAAGTACAAAACAAACACGTTTTTTTGGCACAAAGAAGTATAGATATTACTAGGTATAGTAATACTTACGCAATTTTACTAACATGTATCTGTTTTTTACAGGTGTTCATTATACGAAAGCACAGTCAAAAAAATATTTGCGTTGTGTGTATATCACAGCTGTTATAAAATTTTTTGTAGCAACTATAAAACTTATATAAAATATGCGAATAGATAGAAAACTGGTAACTACTTCGGAATGTCTAAAATCTAATTGCATTTATAAAAATTAGTATTACTCTCAAAAATGGTATCAAACCAATTTGTTATTATATTATCGCCCACTAAAATTTTATTTTGTAAAAAAAAAAAATATATGATGGCAGAAAAATTTATATTAAACAAACACTTTGCGTTTTCGTTTCATCGAATAACATATGTCTTAAAAGCGCGAGTATTGCAAAAAAACCTACCAGGAAAATGTATGAAGCAAATAAAAATATAATATTATTCTTTATATATTCGAACTATGAATATATACATACACAAAAAGAATAAGTATTAAATAAGTTATATATAAAAAAAAACACTGAACACTGACGCAAGGATTCATTCAAAGTAATTGCGCATAGGTTGCGCTTTGTTTTTTATTTTTTTATTAATTTATTATTAATGAGCAAAACGATCGCAATTTTTCTTGAAAAATCTATTACACAACTGCAGTAACAGTTCAGTTTACCATCTGCTGTGTTCTTCTGTTGATACCAAACATATTGCTTATATGCTGTTTTGCGTAGCTTTGTATGATCCTGAAATTGTCGCATGGTACAGCTTTTTACATCAAAGATTATTCGTCTATTGTAACAATAAATGTTTATCGACTTATTTACATCCAAAAAAAATATTATTGGTCTTGCGTCATGAAGAAAAAAATTAAATATGTGCATATTTACAGCCTTTTCTTACAAAAAGCAAGATTTCTCTATATCGATCTACATTTTGCACTTTGAACATTGAATGAAATATGTTTTCTTAACTTTGGAGCAACTAATGAAGCAAAAAAAATAATTTTCAACTTTTGTTATAGCAATTAAGGTTTAAACTTAGGTAGGCAACAAAAAAATGTGATTTTATATAACTAAAATTACATATTCATATTTTTGTATACAAGAAAGTCAGCATTAAAGTACTTTTCTTCGAGGTGCATTTGTCTACAAAGAAAACACTACCTTCAATTACAGACATAAATGGCAATATGGCACATATACCTAGTTACTAATATCTTTTATCACATGCGTAGTATATATATATCAACTTTTCTTCGCTACAAGTGCAGCAGTCTAGTACTCACCTTACTGCGTTTTTAAAAGTATATACAATGTATGCGATGCAACTATTAAACTTTTAATCGTTTTTTAACATGTGTGCGCGGAAATCTCTTGTGAAATTTATCAACTAGACTTCGGTAAAATGTATACTTTATGTGACCGGTTTCAATTATGCTGTTGCAATTTAAAACGTAAAGTAAACTCGGATTATTATTTTTCCGCCTAGTCCAAAATATTTTTTAGCAAATACAGAACATTTGTATAACTTATTTTTAATACTATCAATAAAAATTGTTTTTGTCTCTACGTATCTATACTGTAGAGACAACCAGTCTTACTTATAGTTTTTCTTATCAAATGAATGATTTTTATATAAATTTTTATGCGCGGTTTTAGAAAAAATACAAAAAGTTGTAAAAGTAGAATTAATGAACAAAAATATGTTAAGCTATATAATAAAATGCAATTTATGTACGTATTTGACAAAATGACAGATGTTTGTAATTACTCTATTTATTGTTATCTAGACTAGCAGTTTAATTAGGAAAAATAAGTTTTTAAAGAAAATACCACGCAACAAATAAATCTGAAACAGTGTTATTTAGCTACAATATATGTAAAAGCAAATGCAAACGTACATTATTTAAAAAATAATGATTTGTTGTTTATAGCATACCAATTGCTCAAAAAAGTCGTTTAAAACCGTAAAAAAAACATTTTAACAACGTTATACACAGGCATCTCTTAATTAGGAGATCAATGTTTGTTCTCCTGATTTTCCTAAAATAAGATTTCTCAAAAACAAGAATTTCTCCTAATTAAAACAACAAAATATGTTATATTATCACATTTTTAGCAAAAAATACATGTTTATAGTGTTTTTTGTTGTTCATTGCTTTTCCATTAACTATGGCAAATAATAATAAATCCTGGGATGTGTTGCAATACAATAGGTTTGCATAAAACCAATCAATTAGAGAGTTTATTACAGACTACATATCAACTATATTTTGCTTTACTTAAGTGTTTATGTTACACCATATATTTTGTATTAGTTCGTTATTTTTTATTGTTTATTGTAGTACTTTTAGCGATGCCAACATAAAATGACAAGAATCGGGTTATAAATCTATAATAATTTCTTGCAAATGATAGTTCGTATAACAAGAAGTATTGATTATTTTTGTCTTTATGTTTGCAAAATTGTTTATAGTTCGAAACTATGTATTAGCTGTAGTTAATAACAGCTGGTTTTTCAGTTGTTGCTTAATAAATCGAAATAATAGTTTTACGATATATAAGTATGATATAGTAGTTTAATACGTATATTAAAGCGTTACAAAATGTTTTTCCGTTGCAAAGTACATGTCTTTTATACACTTTATACTACATTTCTTTTAATTCTCCTTTTTTAAGTATTGAAAATTGACGTTTTGTTCCTAATTAAGCCAAATTAGGAGAATAAGGAGACTAACCTAGTTAGTAAAGGCCTGGGTATACTTGACAATATTAAAAAACGCTTCCCGCGATAAACTTATTTTATTTATATACTCATCCTTTTTTCTTAAAATAATACCTTCGTCATTTATTCTAACGGCCCGGCACAACCTTTACAGGACCAATTTATTAGGTAAGGTCTTTGTGTCCGCAATTTTATTTACGCTTCGTACATATGTAAAAAGTATAATCTTTTGTAAATAAATTATGTAAAAATGCATTGCCACATGTATTTAAACGAATAAAAAGCTGCAAGAATAATTTATGCTTATGTACACAAATTATTTGTTACATATGCGTTTGATCTTTTC
>JAQFYM010005554.1:0-13090 GCA_034694785.1 Agrenia bidenticulata
CAAAACCACATAAAAAAAACATAGAATGTTTTAAAGTATTCTTTTAATATTTGTATCAAATAAAAATATATTACGGGCAGCTTAAAGAACAGGCTTTTCTTGACATGTTGCATCCCACAAAAATAAACAAGTGTGTTTGGACGATACGTATTACAAACGCTTTTATTTTTATTTTCTGTTTTTGGTATATAAAACCACGTAATAATACTTGCCTGCGTCAATAAAAGAAGCCTATGTAAAAAACTTGTAGGTAATTTCTGCGGCAACAATTTGATTGTACCATTGTTCGCAGATTCATTTTTTTTTATTTTGTTTGAATAATAATACGCGTCTTAAATAGTTATATTTTTATTTGCTGACTTTTTCCGTCAAAGCAACAAAAATACTATACCTAATATGTGAATTGTTTTCTTGGGATAAAATATAAAAGATTGCAATTTCTTGAAGTAATATTTTGCGGGTATATGCATCTACATGACTAATTATACAGACTGGTGTTACTAAGAGTAACTAGAATACCTTTGTGTTTCATTGAATGTTTTATGTTTGTTTTTAGCAGGTTAATAGTTATGTATAATATGAAATTTGCTTTTTAAAGGTACATAGGGCATATAATTAAATGGTAAATTTACATCCCTAAGATATGAAAAAATACTCTGCTAGGTTCTTTGTATCACATCTAAAATTTTGACTCAAGGTATAAAAGGCGCTGTTGTAAAAGTTTGTTTGCAAGTGCACATTTTTTGCATACTATCAGAATACTGTTCTATATTTTTTAAAAAACATGCATACCATGTTTCTATAACATGCAAAATTGTAACATGTACAATGCAAGGTGCGTATAAAATGTAACGTGCGCATGCAATTCATTCTAAAACACTAATATACACTACATCACAGCTACTATTTTTTGTTGGTATACAGTTGGTAACGCTTTTACTTAATCGATGTTATCTTAAAATGTACATGTAAGTTTAGTACATTGCACTACAACATAATAAAGCGCAATATTTTTTTCTAGGCAACATTTTGAAGCTATAACTTTTTTGCAAAACAATACAATGCGTCAAAATGTCAGATGCAGTTCATCTGTAGCTCGTAGTGTATCATCTATCTCAGTAATTGTAGGAACCTGCTGTATTTTTTTCTATGCGTACGTCTTGATATCCTAAATCGAAAACTTTAGTCTATGTAAAAAAATATAAAAAACGTACCCCAACAAATTAAAACTTTAAAATAATTCGGTGCGTATTTTTTAACATTTTAAAATAATTACTGAAAAGTTTTGTCACTAAAATTTTACCAAAAAAATCTTACCCCTTAAATCAGCCCAAGCATTTATTTTTTACGGAAGGGGTTTAAAACCCCCGAACCCCCCTGGATACGCCACTGGATAGAATACATTTGAATATTTACCTTTTGTGCATGATTTTTTGTGCCATTTTTACATTATTTATGTGATTTTTTTTGCAAATGATATGACAGATCCCTGCAATTATATCCACAAGAACACTTAAAAAAAATATTTTGCAGTGAAAGAGCATTTTCGCCTCTTCTTCGTCGAAAAAAAAATTTTTTTTAAGAACCAGGTCACTAAAATATTTGTTTACAAATACAGTCGAAACGAGTTTATCCGAACCTCGATATACCGCTACTGTGTTTTTATCAGTTCTTGTAGTTTAAATAGCCTTTTGCCTAATTTTGTACAATATCCGACATTCTGCACCGACCGAATTTATTTTTTATATGAAAAAAAAATTAAATTAAAAAACAAAATTACAATATGCCTGAAAATAACAAAAAAAACATTATATATAATGCCAAACTGCATAAAACTGCACACGCGTTATTCACAAGGCATCTGTTACTTTAAAATATTGTAAAAAGTCAAAAAAGACAAAACTATTATTATCTTTATAGAAAAATACAAAGCTGGTTGTAAAAAAACCAAAAAAACATATTTTTGTACTTCTTAGCGTAAAGAACCATAACAGGAAGGGCATCATAGTTTTGAAATCTGACAAATTTTTGTATCCGACTGTTAAATGTGTATAAAAGGTTAAATTTGTTATAGAAATCGCGGCGCAACTGTTATTAAAACACTGATCTGCATTCCACTACGAAAAAGTATAAGTTAGGATGTAGTTGATGTTAAAACATCCGTTTTTTTGTTTTTACATAAAAAGATATTTTTTGATTTTGTGTAAAATACATGCTATTTTCGTTTTTTCTGTTTTAGTATATGCAAAAAAGCGTTATGTTATGCGAAAAACTTATATTGAAGTGTAACTGCAGTATGAATGGACGATATATAAATGTTAAAAGAAAAGAAAAATTAAGACCACTGATGTAGGATCAAAATGCAAAATTGCCTTTTTACACCTTTTTTGTACGCATATTAACAAAAAAAAAATATTTTGCTCAAAACAGTAAATCAAATATGATCAAAATGGCCACTTATTATTTTTAAAGTTACTGTTTTTTAATATATTTCCATAACCTATTTGCATCCATGTTTATACTTAAAAGTTTGTTTAATTTATAGCTGGCATGTTTTATTTTACCTTATACATACTTAAATGTTGCTTAGTACAAAGCAAAGTATATTTTACGGGTTTGTCGCTAACAAAGTTTTGCACGAATACTATAAGTTTTATGCAATTTTACAACGTCAAATCAATAACATTTTTCTATAAACCCCTGTATATTAAAAAAATCTTTTTGCATTCTTGAAACAAAATTGCCATTTATCCGGTCAAAGATGTAGTGTTTGTAAAAATATCACGTGACTGTTTGCATGATATATTGTAGCTTAGATGATGTCAAAAATCAAACCCCTGGAACTTCGCTGACAATTAAGTACTTTATTCTTACTTTCAAGTACAAATCAAGATGCGATAAAAAAAAAGACTGCTGACAATATTTTTATTATATTCGAACTTTAGGCAACACGCGATTAGACAATTAAATCATTTTTTAAAACATACTGCAGAAAAAAATAATAATAATAATAATAAGCTTGCCTATGTTACACATATTTTTTCCGTTTTTATAGCGGAACAGCTTTTAAAAACTGTCCTTTTTTTGTAATAACTTGTAGAGCGGGCAATGTACAACTGTTTATGCTTTCCCTGCGGATAAAACAACAAATTCTGCAAAGTGAAGGGTTAAATGTTTTTTCGCGTTTGTTTACTGGTTTGAGAAAACCCTGGATGAACCACTATTCTATGATATACTAATAACAGCTAAACTGTAAAAAAGAAAATAATGCAGACCTTAATACTTTTTACATTATCTTTTTTGTATAGTTTTTTAGTGGTTGACTTTATTAAACTAGTTTTGTAATCAATTTTACAAACAAAAAAAACAAACAAACAAACAAAGTTTTTACTTTATATCTATAATTTTTAAAAAAACTATACTAATCATGCTTTATATACAAAATCAACATTTTATACATGGTTATAACAAATTTGAGAACACACTATTTATGTTCCGGTTTATTTGCCGTTTACTTTATGACAGTTTTACTAGATACATAAAGTTCGCATATTAATGCATTAAATCGCACATTGTTTTTCGATATATATACCGTATGTTGCGATCCCCTTAAATGATGTAATTCTCTTTTTGACAAGTCTTTTGACAAAATGTTCGACATTCCAAACATCCCACAGAAAGTTTTTTGGACGCTGTGCGATTTTTATACTCGTAAAAAATAACAATATAAAAAATTGTAAAATGAGATCTGTACAAAATACAAAACTGCATATACTGATACAAAAAGATTTTACACGTAAACAAATTTTTCATGATTCTTTGCAAAATCGTTAATTTTTGTCAAAACTTTAGCCGAATTTGCTTACTAAAATGTAAAGTTATGACGGATAATAACCTATTTTTGGTGTTTTTTGTGTTCGTAAGCATTTATAATTTACAAGCCCATATTTTTTTGAAAAAGCAGCTTTAAATCACATTAAACTTTAGCAAAATGTATAAAACATGTGTATGTTTTGTAGGTTTTGTTTGATGTAGTTTTCTATTTTAATTTTATCATTTTAGTGGTTTGTCTTGGTTCTAAATTCTCACGTGGTCCTTAAATCTCACGGTTTTAAAAAAGTCGCGGTACACCGGCGTAAAAAAATACAAAAAAGGATGAAATATACAGTCACGCAAAAATCTGTTAAAGTGCTATTAAGACATAGCCAAAAGTAGCAACATCTGCACAAAAAATTACTTACAGTTAAGATTATGATACAAAAAACATAAACGCGCGCTTTACTGTTATTAACTTACAAAGCAACCTTGTTCTTATAAAGAATTCAGATCTGACTTTAAAAGCATTTTTAGGCTATGTTTAAAAAAAACGAGAAAAATAATACAAAAAAAGTTAATAAGCAAGTTATTTCAACGACAACCATTTTGAATAAACGTTTGAATATAAAAAAACCATACATTTTAAAAAAATTATACATAAAAAAAAATTTGAACATAGACAAAAATATACAAAAAGAATATCGTACCTATATTTATGCTTGATTTTGCACATTTGTTTTGCAAACTAAAATATATGTTGCCACATGTGATTTTTTCGGACAAAAGATCGATTGTGTTTTTTTTCGCTACTTAAAAACAGAAAACCGCTACAAACAATTTTTTGTTGCATTTTAAATCATTTATATATGTTTCAAAAGTGTTTTGTAACAATTTGCTTTTTTTTCTGTGATTTAAAAAACAACTAATTTGTGTAAAAGTAGCGCCAGTTTGCTATCTAATGCCCGTCCAGCGATAATTTCTGCCTATTTACACTATTATTATATGTTTTTGCCATCTTGATTAGAATCTAGATATTAAAACTGCTTTTTAAATGAATGTATAACAATAAACCATAGCAGAAGTACATTTTATGCGTTTTTTACAACAAAAATATATTTTCTAGCACCGCAATTTTTTTTTTGTGCGTCTTTACAAAAATAAGCGCAACATGAAACGTAGGAACTTATATTGCAAATGTTACTGGTTTTTTTTTTGCATTTTTTGGCAAATACAGTACATGCTGTTGCATACAACAATACCTTTTTTATGTCTACAGCGTGTTTTTACTGCAATATATACGTGCACATTTAATAAAAATAGTTACACATGTTTTTTTTATATTGTAAGTCATGGACGAGGAGTTTATTAGCTGTATAAAGCTGCAGTTAACGTTTTAAAAATCGGTATTTTGTTATTGACAAAGAGTTGACTGCGCACCATGCGTTTTTTGCTTGTAAAGGCAACCGCATGTTTTTAACAAAAGAATTTGCCTTAAAAACGTATCTGGGAAATTTAGAGTGTACCTTTTTTATACCTAGCGTTTTAGTAAATATGCACGCAGCCGTAATCGTTTTTTTTTGTATTTTTTTACCTTTACGACCTAAAAAAAAATGTAAGATAAAATTACTAAAACAAACATTGTAAGTAAAAAAGAATTAGATTAAAGTACAAAATGCGTTTAAATATTATATATACCGCTACAATCTGACATACATGCGATATAGCCTACAAAGCGTAACACATTTTAAAGCAAAAAAAAAATAACGCGTCATTTACGACAGCTTTACAAAAAATTATACATCTGTAATTTTACAGACAGAAATTTTGTTATCATGAATTAATGCAACATGAATAACTGCTTGTTTAACATAAATACAAAAGAATGCTTAATCGCAACTGTGGTCAACAAATAAAGATGCACACAAAAGATATGCTTAACGCAAAAATATTGACTTACAATTTTACCAATTTCAGCCGAAAAAAATAAAGTGATACAGATAATAAATTTACAAAAAAAATAAACAAAGAATATCTCTTTATGCATTGCTCAAAGAAAAATATGCAAGAAAGGTCTTACAATTTGTAAAAATAATATATCTATTTCTATTACAGTTTTGTATATGACATTTTGTAGATTTTTTCCACATTCATAAAAGATTAAAACAAAAAAAAAACAATAGTAGCAACAAAAAATAAAATACAATATATGATTAAACAACTTTGTAGTTATTAATATTAAGGACAGTTTATTTGCTACTAGAAACGTGTTTTTGCTGTTGCATATCACATATTTTGCATATTTAGAAATATCGCGTATGCATATTTTGCTTACTTAATAAGTACAAGACACATGTAAACTTGCCTGGCTTGCAACAGTTTTGCATTCGAATTATAAAAAATGTGCCTCAGACACATAACACAAGATAAATATGCACTGCTAATGGTCTATTTGTTTTTAAACATACATTTTTATCACCATTTATGAGTTTTTAGTTACCCCGGAAAAAAAATTTGCTCCAAAGTAATCTATGTGTCGTTTTTTTTTTTTTTGTTAAGCCTTAAAGCTCTATGGATACGCCTCATTCTTCACGGTTTATCCCCGCTAGCTGTAAATTTTCTAGCAAACATTTAAAATTAAATTCTAGAGTCAAATGCCCGTATTAAAATTTAAAATTGTGTAAATTACAGATAACTAATTATTAAAACAATAATTAATATTACTTGAGTATCTTTTAAATTTTTGTAAGTACCTATGTTTTATGCCTAAAAAAATAAAACTGTTTTAGCGTATAACGGAGGCAATTTTGTTCTAAGATTATTGTAGTATATGTTATTTCAAACTGGCTTTTAGTTTATTTAAATAATAAACATGGTTTGTATTCATTCTGCGTGCCTACAAGTATCGCTTGCTAAAAGCCAGTTCGGACAAATCTGTAGTAGTTAAGAAGTTCAACAACATCATAACAAAACGATTACATCATGAATATCGTCTTCTTTGTTGACAACTTTTCGATTGCTTAAGGTTGCGGCATTCTATCTGCAATAGCGCTACGAACACACTTTGGCAAATAAACAAAAAACCAGTTTTATACGACAATGTTTTTGTAAATTATATTGAGTTTTTATAACCCTTTTAGCATTTAAATCCGATTAAAACTGTATACATAATGCAAAACTCGTTACATGCATGCACCATGACCATAAAAACATAGTAAACATTATATTTCGTTCACAGTATTGTTTTTATTGCATTTTTGAAAAATTTTTAGTCGGTCAATGTCTTACCAACATCATTTTTACAGTTTAAATGTGTAATTGTCAGTGTTGAATTACACAGGTTTTAAAGATCATGAGATAACAACATTATTGGTGACGTTGTACATCAAACAGTTTAAAAACACATGTTAATAATATTTAAACGTTTTATTTATGCCTTTTTTCTGCCCGCATGCTAAACGAGCTCTTTGTAATTACAGTAAATTTTTAATGATCTAAAATTTAGTTATGTCGAAACTACCAATTCCATAATTGTGGATGTTTTTTACTGCAAAATGGTAAAATTTTAAGTTAGGAAATTATGAATATTGACGCTAAAGAACAAAAAAATTGTTGGATCATGTACTGTACAAGCATCTTATGAAATGCGCTAAAACATCGTCTAATAGTTTTTATACTAGTATCTGTCGTTTCAGTAACAATCATATGAATATTATTATCAAATCATCATTTTGCATAACTTCAATAATTGTTATACCCCTTTTTGTTTTTTTTTTATTTTCATTTTAAATACGATAAAATGCTTATGGCATTTTGTATATACATTTTTTTATATAACATTACAAATTTGCATATGAATTTTGTATAAAAAAAACTAGATGTCTTTTATTTATAGGCTTTCGCTAAATAGAAAGAAACGCTAGAGAGGTCTTCTGCGATACGTCTTTGCAAGGCAAATGCAAGAAAAATTGTTTGCACGAAGGTAAAAATTTTTGTCGTGCTTTTTAATAAAGTCGTTATAAACAACAATAGTACACATTTTTAAAAACCATAATATTTGATTAGGATTTTTTACAAAACTTTTCATTAAATTCTGCAGCATTGTTTGTTCGGGTATAATATGCTTTTTTTGTACTATAAAATGTAATTAAACTAATTGTGTCGTTTTTGCATGTATATATGATTTGCTTTTTTTCATGTTGCAAATCTGCATTATGCTTGTTGAAGCTGCATCAAATCTGCATATAAATAGTTTTTGTTATGTAAAAACAATAGCGACTCAAAAAAAACGAAAAAATTCAAAAAGTGATTTTGGCAGTGTACAAGACATTTTAAAGATGGATACAATCTAAGGGATATTATCATGATGTGTTTATGAGTTAGTTATGCATACTGCAATTGCATGATGGTGACGGTCAACGGTATCTAGATGTGTTACTATTTCTTTTTTTATTGTATTAGAAAATAAGGTTTAAGATTTTCATTGGTTGTTGTTCAAAAGAGCTTAAATTTTTCTAACACGTTTTTTTTGAGTTTGAATTCATGAGTTTCTTCATATACTTTTTGTGTTCGCATATTTATATACAACAATTATATGAGCAGGTCTAACGCTGTTACTTCAATAATAAGACTGTTATTTTAGTTGACTGTGACTGGGTTTTGTGCAACCCGGGGCAAAAGGATAGTCTACTTTTGTGCAAACATGTAAGCCAAAGGACTTGAGGTTGTATATCTATTATCTTTTTGTATATAATTACGAATATAATTAGCAGTGAGCGAGCTGCAAAATGAAATATTGACGCGACTTAAAATGCAAAATCGTGCAGTATCAGTGGAAATTACTTTTTTAATGACAATACGCGTAGCGTTATTAGTATAAATATAATCATGGGCACGTATATACCCCGCGAGAAGAAATCGCACATATATTCGCGCTTTTTATTGCAATATTGAACAAATCGCGCATATATGCGCGATTATGTGCTCGCCGGATTTACAGGATCGCACATATACGCGCAATTTGATTTTTCATTATTTTTATATTTATGCGCAATAATTTGTAATTTTCTAAATTTGTGGCTATTGTTATTTTGCTTTTTGCTTTTTTGGCAACATGGATTTACATTTTTCGCAACTACATTCGGGTATTTTTTGACCCCCGTTTTCTCTAAGGGCTATTTGATAATGAGAATTACGCAGCAATGCATAGTTCAACCCATTTGTTAAGTTACATGAGCAAAGTTGTTATGTTTTCTAAATATACACACAGTCGTAAATAAGAAATTTTATTGATAAAAAAAAAAGAAAAAGTAATAAGAATTAAATACAATGGATTAGATATAGAAAAATTGTTTGAAATAGGAATCAACACAAATAAAAAAAATCTTTATATATATTTTTTGTATAGATATTTTTTTTTTAAGTAATATTAATAAAAAAAAAACATTAATTATTCCGTATCATATAAAAACTTCGACATGAAATATTAAATCAGTAATATTTGTATGTAAAAAAAGTATGTTCTTTGCAGCAGTTTTAATAACAAAAAAAAAGATTTTATGTAAGATTATTGCTAATAGACGTACAACATAAACTAATATTTTGTGAGGGTAATGTGTCGAAATACAATTGATGTATGTATTTGTAGTTTAACAATGAAATTTATATTTTTTTTTATTTATAAAGCAAATATACAAAGTAAAAATGTATTATTGCAGCATTAAAGAAATATAAAAAGGAAAATAAAAACAAATATACTAACAACAGTAATTAAAGCACAAACATATTCAGTGGAAATCTTTTCTAAAAAAAATTTGCTTTTACTTGTATGACTGTCAAAAAGACCCCAACAGTTAATTTTAATGACCAGATACAATCGGCCAAAAATAGTTGTTGTCATTTACATACAAAAATAAGATTCAATATTATTTTTTATTTTAATATTTAGTTAAATAATATAAAAAATTAAAAACCTACTAAACGATTTAGAAAGCGGAAAGAACAAATACCCTAAGTGCACATGTTACCATAGTTGCGATGTGTTATTTTGCTGCCCGTACCTGCTTAGTATTCAGGAATAGGATATACCGTGCAATTCCACGTTATAAAGCATTGTAAAGCTATATTCTTTTACTTTTAATACATGCTATAATTATCAAATTTGCGATCATCAACTACTGCGTAGTGTTGCATTGCTGTTGTATTTTTTTAAGGTCTTAACTAATCTTTCAATTCAGTTTTTTGCGGTGTGCAATGATTTGATTTAAGCAAGTTTCAAATAAAGGAAGTGCGCTACAGACGGTTACAAATGCTAAATATGTCTGCTTAAGTGATGTAGATATAAGGCAATAAAACATTTTTTATATATTAAGGTTAGATCACAGAAGTATTATAATTATTATTTTAAAGAAATTGCTAAATAAGAAACCAGCGATTTCTTAGGTTCGATAATTACTACTATTATTGTCGTGCACTTGTATTTTCTACGTTAAAACAAAAATGAAGTCACATTGATAGGTTTTTCAAATGCAGGATAAGTTTCTGTTTCTTACTTTTTAATTTTTGTTTTTTTGAATATAAACTAATACATAAAAGCCAATTAAAAATATTTAGTTTTAGTGTACTAAAGAAAAGCATGCCTTTTTATGTATTTTTTATGCTTTTCCTCTTGTTGCTTTCCTTTTGTTGGTTTATATTTACTGATAGAAGTCAGAACCATAGACAGGGTAATAAAATTCCAATTTACAGAATCGTACAAATTGATGAAAAAATATTCGGTGCCCTTACATACATTCACTTTCATTTTTATGGTTCGCTATCCGGTTTTCTTTTACCAATACCGGTTTTGTATTCAATGTTATATTTGTGTAAATCAATTATGGAAACGCCTTTTAAACAGACATACAAAATTTGCTAAATAGTCTTTGAGACAAAAAACTGTCCTATTGAAAATAACTATAGCTATTGTTTTTACCTAAGTATACAATGACTCTTGTAAACCTCAAATATACCACTCAATCCAATAGAAAATGGCAAAACAGGGCAGCCTAAAAAAAGGTGAATTCGGCAGAATATGAGGTAAGTAAATCTTTTTGAGTATCCATTTATATATTTCGCAAAGAAATTTAATTAATTACAATGTGCTCCCTAAAAAAAATTGTGTATTAAAGTGCATTTTTTAACAAAATTTTGGTAGTTTAATCTTTTTGAAGTGCTATTTACATCTTTTGCAGAAAAATCTTGAAAAATCGAGTTTGACAATCCTTAAGCTACTTTTGTTCATTATTGGTATAAAAAAAATAAAACATATATTTTAGTTTATATTTTGATTATATGTATAGTCCATAATTTTGTTTTTTACTTTTATGTAAAACAAGGTATATGTACGAGTTTTTTAATTATCTGGTGTCATTAATGTGTAATCTTTATTAAGAGTATAAGTACGCAAAAATAAAAAAAAGGCTGCCAAACTACAACGATTCTTACCATTGATAAACCGCCATAATTAGTAACTTTAAAAAGATGACGTGTTTTTTTTGTTATTTAATTCTCATTTTGTTTAACCCTATATTTTGCTAAACACCCGGTATTCGACGGTATCGGAAAGTATTTTTGCAATTAAAAAAAGTAGGTACAAATTAATAAAAAATAAATAAAAAATAAAAATTTTTAAATCTGACTAAGTAAGATAGCATCCTACAAAAGTATAAAATATATACAAGAAAAAAATTTTAAGTGTTATAATAACCATTATTTACTGTTATTGCGTGCAGATCATGCATTTAATGTAAAGCATTTAATTATCAAAATCGCTTTGTTAACCATATTTTAGTAAAAACACATATATAGTGAAAGTTGAGTGAAGTTGCAGTTTTAAAAAGTATTTTCACTAACAGTTTTTATGATAATTACAAAACAGATGCGGTTATCTAACGCATCGAACTTTATATAGATTTTAGTTGTTCATCTTTACAAAAACGGACACTTTATATACATTTTTTTATGTTGTAATCCGTAAAATATTTAAAATATTTTATAATATGTTATTTTAAGTGCACGGGCACAATTAAAAACTTAAATTCGATAGCCCGTTTTAAAAGACACTTTAACCGTAGTTGTCAGTTTTTTTCTAGTGCGATTCAGTCAAGTTTTTTCTAATATACGACTAATATAGCTTTGTATGTTTAAAAAAACTTGAACTGTAGGTTCGGTACCAGTATACACGCATTATAAATAATAAACATACACATTCATTTAGTAACTTGTTTCTTATGTCTTTTTTTGCGTACTTATACATTTGCGAGGTTTTCTGTTTAAAGTTTTACAAATAAAATTTTGTAAAAACATGAAGTATATCTGTAAAAGTAATCCATTGTTCACTTCGAGTTTTTTTTGACTGCTCTTTTACGTACTTATACCTCTACGTATTTCTGTCCTGTTTTTCGGTATAAAAAAATTTTCGTATAAACATAAAGTTCATCTACCAAAATCCATCCATTATTTTAATTCGCGTTATTTTTTGACAGCAAAATTATAGGTCGAATGTTCGTTACGATGTTTTCCCTTCGTTCAAACGTTCAGAATACTACGAAGACATATAAATCAGTATATTTTTGGTCTATTAGAAATTTTACCTCTGAAAACCTTTTAACCCTTAAAAAAGTTTATGCCAAATTACTAAGTAAAAAAGGGGGTCAAAAATAAAAAGTTTCGGGCAAAAATAAGGGCAATAAAAAATCCGACTCGCTGAAAATTTATGAGCCAAAAATAATATTTTACGAACAAAAAAAAAGATGAAAAATTTAATTTCTGTAATTTACTAGAAATAACACTTAAAATAAATTAAAAACAAAAAAAATTAATTATACTGTAAAAAAAAAGCAAATGGAAAAATAACAATAAATGATAAAAAAAAAAACTAAAAAAAATTAAAAAAACTAAAAAAAAACTAAAAAAACTAAAAAAAACTACATAAAACTAAAAAAAACTAAAATAAAACATATATATATATTTTAAAAATAAGATAAAGCTTAATATTTAGTAAAATTATAATCATATTGGTAAATTTTGTAAAAAAATAACAAAGTTTAAAAAAGTTAAAAAATAAAAAATCTTAAAAAACAAAAAACAAATAAAAAAAAAGGTTTTTGAAAATTACACAAATTTTTGGTTTTGTAGAATTTTTGCAAATTTAAAAAAATTTTTTAAAATTTTTACTATTTTTTAATTTTTTACAAATTTGGTTTTTTTATATCTTTTTACAATTTTTACAATTTTT
>JAQFYM010005555.1:0-13090 GCA_034694785.1 Agrenia bidenticulata
TATATTACTAATTATGAGCCATTCAGAAGTTGGAACAGCACGTGCCACAATGTTGGGTTCGATAGATGTGGACAAGCTCCGGATGCTTCGTTTAGACGCAGAAGCTAAGAAGATAGTTGAGGAAGCACGTTTTAGGGTTATTTCTAGAGACGACCATCGATGGACTTTTTCACTGCGAGGTACTTAGTCCTTTGTTTCTTCACAGTTTGCGCATTAGATGGACTTGGAAAGTATATCAAGGTAGCTATCGATATTCCACCCCACTATCCATTTGAGCCACCTGTGTGTAGTGTACCACCAGCCTTTTTTCACGTCAATGTGTTTCCTCGCAGTGGACAAGGTTCCTTTTGTGTTTTCACACACTGTTGTGTTCCCATCAACACACTTCTTTCTTCTCTAGTCTCTCTAGGTATACTTGAAGCTTCTGGGGAGAAAAACTGGGAAGAGCAATGGCATGGAGAGTTTTACAGCAAGAAAGGCTGGCATTGCAGAATAACAATTGCTTATATACTGATGCTCGTGGAACACATTCTAAGCGAACCCGACTTGGCCAATCCGGCTAACGCTGAAGCGTATGCACTCTATATGGAAAGTACTGAAAAGTATCTCCAGCGTTACGAGACTACTATAAACTCTTTAATGGTTTGTTTGGTTAGTTTATTAAAGCCAGTTACACTGAATGACGGTTGTAGTTCTTTAAAAGGCCATGGGCTTTCGGTAGTGAATGGCCAAGTCTCTTATTTTCCATGTGCCTGTCTCATAAACACCTTCTTCCCGGTAAAAAGCTACGTAATACAGAACTTCTTCTACCACATTCTACCATCAATGCGCAATTGGTGAGGAGAAGAGCCTCGCAGACAAACATACCGGATCACCGTGAACTACCATGTCAGTTCGTGTGTCTTTCGCTGCAAAGACTTGCTGCACTTTTGTGATGACGTTTAGAACAGGGCCCTGCTCCATCATGGTTGCATCAAATATCTGACAAACCGCGATAAAGATACGCGTATTGCAGTAACCTACATCAACAAACGATATTTCCTTTATATCGCACGTTTCACGAACGTGGTTTTTATCGAGGTGCGTATAAGACTCCAATATCTGTTTGTATATGCGTTCCGAGCACCATTTCTGCAAGAGCTCCGTGTCACGCTGGTAGTAGGATTCAAAGAGCAAAGGCAGTAGTTGCGAGTGCAATGTCTGCATGTGTGATAATTAAAAGTCGCCAATATGGGAGTCTACCAAGTTACCTCAATAAACTCTTCTTTCTCAAAGGTTGAGTCAAGGCGCTTTATTTCTTCAAGCACATTAAGCATGTCGTTGTTTCCTATAAGCGATTCTGTAGGCCCGACCATTAGAACGTGCGAATCAACAGCAACGACATCCCTTTTGCCTCCGAAAATTTGTCTTGAATATTGCGGAAGCCCCGGATAAATATATTGTCACTCTCATCGTAGTACATTTTCCACTCGTACGCATCTTTCTAGACATGAATAAAGACAAAAGGGAATGCTTCTACTTACGCTGAAGAAGCGCATTGTTATCTTTAAAGTTTTGCCATTCTATTTCCCATTTTGACGATTTATGAAGAACAACATCCTGAGCATCTCTGTACAGGACTGTAAGAGAGACGCATGAGTAGAAGCTCGTTTTTTCTATGTGGGTGTGCCAATAATAATAAGACTATACGCATTTTCTTGAACCAGTGGTGTCTCACTGGAATCCGCATCAGCCATAATGCGCTTTTTAAGTTCAGACGTGGGTGGTTGGTATGGGTAATATTTTGCCGCAGTTAAAACACTATTGTCTACAAGTTCTTCCTTAAGAAACTCGGTGCCTTTTTTGACGTGTTGAAATGTGCGTGTTTGATCAATCTGCAAGAGCAATTAAAAGTCTTCCCTGGAAGCTGTTCGCTTGCCTTAGAAACTGCTTTTTTAGAAACTGCCGACGTTGCACTTCCAACTTTTTTGGTTAAAGCAGCGCCTTTTCTAAAGAGCGGATTCATCGCAAAGGCGGCAATCTTGTTTTGCAGTATTCCTGAAAAATCTTGGACACGCCTTTCCTAAAAAAGACAAAAGGCGTTTGGCATGGCTACTGAAAGCCAGTAGCATAATGTACATACCACACTAGGAAGCAACTTTTCCATCATTTTATCAGACGCTTTTCTGAAGGAAGAAACGTTTTTTTTGACAACAAACTGTAACTTTTCTATTGACTCTTTCATTTCTGTTGCTTCAAATTCCCTTTTGATCGTAGCAACAAAGTTTGAAAACACACTCGAGGGACGCCTCTGTAGGGACAAGACTGTTCCTTTCTAGAAACCAAAACTCTCCATTTAGAAGATTGATTATAAAGTTAATTACTTTCATTCGGAACAACATTGCCCGTTGCCTGGCGATTCCTGTAAGAACACTCATTCTGAACTCCCACGTGATGAGGTTCCCCTTCAACCAATCATTTAAGTGGAATATCCGCTAACCAATTAGCATCTCGAAACCCTTTAGCCAATCCAATTCATCCATGCAATCAGAATTGTCACTATCACGTTTGCATTCCTCCAATCAGAAGGCAAGAATACATTATCCAGTAATATTTACGCTCGTAGTGCTCTTGACCAATCGGCTAAATGAAATGAGTAGTCTCCGAGAAAGGGATACAGAGTTATGGTTAGCTGCAAAGTTAGAAGACTTGTGGAGCGGTGAAAACATTGCTCCCCTTTTTAACGCCGGGATACTGCGGTTTTTTTTGTTCTTTAAGCGTTGTTTTAGGCTCTTAGCTTAGGGAAATTAGTGAAAAGTTTGGGACGTATGAATCGTCAGTAAAAGTCAAAGTCTTGATTGCTATCATCCACATGAAGCGTGCAGCGTTGAAAGAGTTTGAAAGTAGCCTGAAAGCTATTCTCAAGGCTGCTGCGGAGGATACCGACGAGTGGGTGAAAGCCATCCACCATATTGTCAACCCCTACTTGAGCACTGCAACGCTGAACACAAGCGATTCGTCACTAAATAGCTTTTACACGGAAGTTTCTTCCTTGCGTATAGTTTTTCACTGCACAGTCGAAGACTGATAATTGTTCAGTGAGCAGCTGTGAATGCAGTTTCTACCCGCACCATACGTGCTACCTGAACGAGGCTGTTGTACACCAGCTTTACACTGCCGATATCCAAGACGTTGCGCTTAATTTGCGTGCGCGGCCAAAGTCTGACAAGCTTTCTTCGGAAATAGACGAACTATGTAAGCTGTTCTTAGCAATGAGTATTTATTTCGTTGCACATCTGCTAGGCTTAAAGGCTGAAGGCACCATGCCTTCCGGAAGTCACCCCATCGAAGTACATCAAGTGCGAAGCAATTCCACAACAGGGAAAAAACCGTCATTCTTCAATGACACGACTGGTTCACTGCATGGCATTGCGGGCCTCTTCTAGCAATGCCAAAAAGACAAGCGAACTAACATTAACAACCGAAGAACGAGTAGCTTCTGCAGACCAGACAACCGAGTGGAAAGTACTGGTAATAAAAGAAAAGAGCTACAATAGTTCCTGCGATTGATACAAACTCTGAAAAGATAAAAGCTACACGCAACATCGGCAAGGAATGGTTTATATGGATATCGAAGAGTCCAAGTCTGTTGAGGAGAGACTGAATAAGCGCAAACGAAATGGTTTTAGCATTCTGAAAATGGCGGAAAGTGGGATACTAATTGTTAACAGAGGAAAAAATGGCGGAATTGGAATCGGAGAAGATGCGTCTTAAACAGGCACGCGAAGAAGAAAAAGAAAAAAAACGCCAATCGAAGCTCGAAGAAGCACAAGTGCGAAGAAAAATTGCCGTTATACGAAAGCAAGAAAGGGAGATTGAGGTTTTCAACTTTTTGCGTTTCTTTTTCTCAACCGCTTTCTTGTGTGTGTATTCCTCCACACCCATTCTCTTATTGTGAAGGAAAGGCAGGTCCAGCACGTTAAAGAAGTACAACAGCTCCCAAGTTGCAGCATCCCTCCAGAGACGAGAAAAATGGTTCTCAAAAAAGCGAGGAAAGAAAAGGCGAAAGTTTTGCGCCGTGCGCAACGCCAAGAAAAGCAAAATGAGCAAATGGAGCGACGTTTAGATGAACCACCAAAGTTTCTCCTGCCACAAATCCCAGAACATCTTTTGCGTTTGGATACAAACTACATGAATTCCTTCCAGCGCGCAGTTTACAGTGGGAACATGCAAATGCAACAGCGGCCATTTTTATTTAATTCTTCGCACCAATTTGTGAGGACCGTTCCACAATTTGCGAGCCCGACTGTGCTTCCGTTTTTCGGAAGAGTTGATTCGGTAAATGGGCAAACCTTTCAGTATACAAACTGCCTTTCCGATGCTGACCGAGTATACATTGCGCGATATATTGCAGGAGAACGAGGTAATGCGTGTGTGTACTGGGGAAGAAGCAGATAATCATCCATTTGTATGCAGACAACCCTGATCCGACAAAATATCCTACGGTCCGGCAGATCGCTATGAACACACAACGCATCAACGATATGAATGAGGAAGTTATCTTTGAAATGGACTACGCAGCCAAAACGTGGAAGCGTCTAAAGCGCTTGAAGCGCGTTCATGATTAATAAAGCTAAAGTTTATTATTAAAAATGATAATAAACATAATGCGAAAATCGCACGGCGATCAAACAGTGACTTCACAGCAATCCTAAAAATACCGATAATGCGTTTGTTTTGATGAGGGGGACTTTTATAACCTCCACAATATCGCTTTTCCTTAAAAGAACGGGTGGTGTTCCATTCACAATAGCAGACTTGTCCACAATGACGGCGGAGATACCAGCCCCAGGTGCTTCGTACATAACATTCAAGAGCGTATTTTCCTGTGCCACATATTACAACTTTTCTTCTTCTCCAGATATAATTCAATGTACAATGATTGAGCGTAAACCGCGTGCGCCAACACTCCTCTCGAGGCACTTTACCGCAATGGCTTCTAATGCGTCGTTGGTAACAAATAACCTAACCTACAAAGAAAGTATACGAAATCTTTCTTCTTCGTCGTCTGTACGGGGAGGGAGAGAAAACCTTGTCCATTTCAAAGAGTGCGTGAAACTGATCGAGAATAGCATTTTTAGGTTCACTTAGAATGCGAATAAGGTCCTGCTTCGTCAGTGGGTTCAGTACTCCGTGGATAGGAAAGCGACCCACAAATTCGGGAATCAAACCAAACTTAATCTGCATAGAGTAGAAAGAGGAGAGTTTCGTTCAGCTAGTGACGTTCGGAAAGAAAAACAAGAATAACTAAATCCTGGGCATCGCATTGTGCACCCGTTGGAAGATGAGGTGCATTTTCTTCCTGTGGTTCATGCACACTTCCCACGAAACCCATCTTCTGTTAGTATTGTCTAGTTAAAGCCTCTGAAGGACGTCATGCACACACATACCCTGCGATTGCATCGCTCACTGATAATTTTCTCCAAGCCAGGGAAAGCGCCGCTTCCAATAAACAAAATATTTGTAGTGTTTACTTGAACGCATTCTCCTAAATGAGAATAATAGGGATTACGCGATTGCAGGGTTAGAGTAGCCCACCGCGGGGTGTTTTTTTTCCGCCTTTCTCGGGAATATTGACAATTGTTCCTTCGAGTATCTTTAGAAGGCCTACCAGTCACTAACGGCCATCGGATGCTTTTTTTGCATACCGTGCTGTACGCCCTCACCATTGACATCCCGAGTGTACGCCAATGTGGACGTATTGCGTGCTATTTTGTCAATTTCGTCCAAGAAGATGATCCCACGTTCTGCTTTGGAAACATCAAAGTCGGCTTCCTTCCATACGCTATGCTAAGGCGCACATACGTATGAGAGAGAGAACCTTTAAAAGTTTGTAGACAATGCTTTCGATATCTTCGCCAACATAACCCGCTTGCGTCAATACTGTACAGTCGCAGATGACAAAAGGTACATCGAGACACTTGGCCAGCGTTTTTGCTAAGAGCGTTTTTCCTGTCAAAAAGAAGAAATAACGCAATTGCTTTTTGTTGCATCTCTATAGGAAGCCCACCTGCGCCTGTTGGTCCAAGCAACAAGACATTGCTCTTGTCGAATTGCAATGGTGTATGTTGGAAAACAGATGCGGGAGCGCAAACAAGTTCATCCAATGGTTTGTATTCCTAAAGCAACAGACGTTCCACAAAGTGGCAAACCGTTCTACCTTTTCGGCAATGTCATTGTTATGAACAGTTTGCTCTACGACACTCCATTGTTTGAATGCCGAACTCTCTTTTGGTATTTTATAACGCGTATTACCGACCTAGCATCAGAGCACGAATGGGCACAATGAAGAAGCTATGGTGCTAACGAGAAAAGTGGTTCAATCGGCGAAAAAACCTTATAAACGTGTGGATTACCCACTGTTTCCTTCTTCTCTGTAAGTAAAACGGGTAAGAGTAACTGAAGACGCTTGTAGTGATTGTAGACAGAGACAGAAAGGACTTTCTTGCTTCTTTCTTGACCGATTACGTATTCATTGAGATATTCATAGATCTCCGTAGGTTCTAAGGACGAAAAAGGAAAATGATGGCACCTGTTGTGGCGTCGGAACGCTTTTGAACTGCGTTTTTTCGGGTAATACATCCAACTCTAACTCCTTTAAAGGAAGTGTTGGTGCTTCTTCTACTTTCACGCCTTCACGGCTATAAAGGTACAAACAAGCAGGGCAAACAAAAAAGCCATTGGTTTCTTTATCCTTTTAGTAGTGCGATTTCCCAGAAAAAGGACAAACCTCTATTGAGAGCGGCATTGCACGAAGGGCAACGCTGTCCATTGACTCCCTTGTCACCATCGCAACACCGTAAAGAACGCGTTGTATGATAAAGGACATTTTTTTCCCTTGCAACAAAGATGAAATTTGCTGACGTATGCTTCACGTGCTTTGTTACATGCCGTAGCACTCTCAATTTTCGTAACATTGTGGGGTAATTCAGAAAGATGGTTGGTCAACCTTTTTAATCAATCACCTGTGATTGGTACTTGATCATTGGCGTAAACAGGAAACTCGTTTTGATTGGATTGCCACGCTTCCCTTTTACTCACGGCTAACGATGGTATTACCGAATGCCAAGAGCCGTTGTCCTTGCTCAGAGGGAAGTTCTATAAAGCTTGGGCGCATAATTTATGACTGGAACCTATGATAATGGACTTGACTGCTATGTTGGTCTGAACCAAATATTGAATCGCAACGGGACGGTAGGAAAATGGTGTAGCAGGTTCAAGTTCTATGGTGGTTGACGGGCGAAATGCCAAGGCACGCTCAAGACGCATCTTCTTGGCTTCTGATCTGTTTGAATGGAACACCACCACGGCTTGCCATCCAACAACCACTGCAAAAGTGTTAATTGGACAGAGGAGCAGGGAATCCCTTACACAGCACAGCCATAACAGTCACTACCGTTACTAATGGGATAATAAATGCATTTGCGATAAGATACGAATCGGGTTGTGTGTAGACTAGCTTCATAAAAACAGGTTCGGTTGCGTTTAGTAGCTCGACAGATGCTTCAATAAAGCTCATGCCGTTATCGGTATTCCAAAAAAGACTATTCACATGTGCTGTAATGCGATTCTCCCACGTGGGGGGAATTATTGAAATGCGATCGGTGTCATTTACATAACTGAGTGTGTAATATCCAATGTTTTTGCCCTACACGCGTGTGCAGTAAGCGAAAATAGAGCAATAGCATTTCTTTCACCTCACTTGCGATGGAAAGCGTTACGTTTATATCAGCTGTTCGAGAGTAATGATCTATCCTAAAATAACGTGGGCCTTTAGTGTGAAGCAATCGCATTTCATAAAGCGTATCAAGAAGAAGAACGTCTAAATACATAATTTCTGTCAATACAAGTCTATAGAAATTCTATCGCTTACGATAGCATTTGCCATTCGTGTTGATAAGCTCAAAGGCGGGTGTGTAGCAAAAAGAGCAATTAGTTGCAGAACAAGTACAGCGACTGTTTTGACAGGAATCTTCATAATGAAGAGAAGAAAAGGAATACAATTGAGAAAAGTGAATGCCTCACCTACCAGCACGCTTCTCTCTTGAAGGGGAGTGTCTTCCATTTGCTGCTCTTATCAGTAAAGAGGGAAGAAGGGTAAACAATCCGTTTAACCCTCTCTTTATGACCTGCGTCTGTAGGTGCGTATTCGATAGGAATAAAAGAGAGCGCATCAGTGAAGGCTTTTATATATTATCGTTTCTTATAAAATGGAGAAACTTTGGAATTTCCTGTCTACTGTAGCGCAAGTGTAAGGCATTTGCCATAGTCACAACTATAGAGTGTCAAGCTATGTAGCGTTCTCATTAGCATGAACAGCAACCTTGTATTTAAACGATGGCGTAGCCTTGAAAGTGAATAAGTTCTATTTGTAAAAGTGTGTGAAACTTTTCGGTAGGATCCTGTTTTGTAAAGGACGCGCAACGACTAATAATAGTCTAGGACACATTATGGTTTCTGTCAAACAAGCATTCTGTTTCGTTTGGCATAGTCGGTTTCACTAAAAGTTGCTGTTCATCTTTTCGATCTGCTCTCCCTTTGTGTTTTTGTCAACTCTTTATAGTCATTGGTTGTGGTAACAGTTTTCAGTAGAATACTTGCGAGTTGCAGTTGTGCATAAGATTCTGTCCCATGGATCAGTTGAAGGACTACAGAAAGAGAATCCATCAGAGTTAGCTAAGCTAATAAGAGAGAAAAAGGAGGAACCAATTTACTGAAAGCGTACTGCTAATCACCAATACATTGGGAAACACTACGTAAATCAGTTTTTTTTTTCGTTGGTTCATGCACCGATTAGAACCAGTGACTATTTTCCTTCTTTGAAGAAACATTACTCAATACTGGTGTGCGTAGACAATGCTTGTTCCTCTTCTCGAAAATATGGGAAAGCGAGAGGTGAAGAGTATTTGCGAAACGGATGCCTTTTTCTTCAAAGCAGAGCGAGAGCTCAGAATTCGACTACCTTTAAAACTTTAAAAAGAGAAAAGATGGTTGGAAACACTCTATCACTCCTTCGGGAGTTAGTAGAGAGGGAAGCATAACTCTTCCGCTGATGAGACGATATCCTTGAAGATAAAGCGATCAGACTATTTTAGCATCCAACACACAAAGCAGTGTTGAAAGAGTCTTCCTTTCATGCATCACTTCGCACCACGAATTGTTAATACAATAAGAAATGAGAATGTCCAATACACTGCTTTTCGTCATCTCTATTCAAAGTTTCTACGGTAACCGTAATGATCATTCTCTCCGCCATCATAGACGTCTTATAATTGAGTTAAAGGCCAAAGTTTAGATGCAAAACAGAAAAATGGAAAAAAGAGCCTTGGAAAACTAATTATCGCATTCTCGTAGTGCCATCATTAACTTTTTCGAGTGGCTTAGCGCAAACAATCTAATCGACATACATACATGTGTTTCTACCTATCTAAAGGGGGAATTCAACGGTACCCTAAATCATCGATAGTACGCCACCTTTGAATAGTTTCCCACTCCCTTCTCTTGTGCTATCGATTGGTGACTGGATAGCGGTGGATAGGACTTGCACAAGAGTACCAATCTCATTGGTGCGATTTTTAATCGTACGCAAATTAGGCACCCAAACTAAAACACCTTGTATAAAAGTGCAAACTTAATTATATATCTATACTTCCGCCTGGTAGCTTCACAAAATTTTCAAAACACGCTAATCGTTGCGAGAGATTGCACCAATGAGTGACGCGGATCAATCGAATTTCGCACGAATGATAGATGGGCTCTCGTAGTTAGCGCCTCATTGATTTATCAAAGGCAAATTATATGGTCAAGTTCAGGGAACCATAAACCGTTGTCTATTTTAAGTACCTGAATGACTATAAATAACTGCTTCGTAGTAGCGTTTGTGCTTGTACTCGACTTTTGGATCCTATGCCACTGAATGGATCACCAAGTTGTTTACGTGGTCGAGAGCACCTGTAAAGGTGGCACTCGTGTACTTATTATGGGTGATCTTTGCTATTCGCAGGACCCGTATTCTCGATGCGGTTGTATATTGTGCACGAATCACGGAGAATCGGTGCATATACGCAGAATCTCATTCTGTATTTTCTATAGTTGCGATATGGGAGTCTTTAGGAAAGAGATTGAACATACATAAAATAGTGATAGCTCTATGACCGATCGGTATAAAGTCACCTTATTATTTAATGGGACCCTACAACGCAATCGTAGAGCCTTCAAGTTTAAATTGCGTAGGTGAGATTTGTGTCTAGACTCCTAGTCCGACCGAGATAGCGTACTTTTCTGTACCACGCAACAGGAGTTTCGCATATTCTATTTTCCTTGAAAGGAGGCAGTTAGTTTGGGAACTGCCACTTGGCAAACTACGTCTCAACTTCCTGGATAGTTGTCTAAAGGTTTTACCTGCAAAGTTAGGGTACCATGAACTTAGTGTAAAGGGCTGTATTATCATCATAAAGTGCGATATTCCCATCGACGAGCTTAGGGAAATCTGCCATGTAGATTGTGAATGATAGCGGGGAGAGAGGAGTGATCCTTGCAGAACACTCCCCCCAAATGAAGCGTAATGAGGATAACTCATTCTTCATGTTAGCTCTAAATTGCCGATTACTGAAGTAGGATTATGTCAACTTGACTTAGAGAATGTAAAATGTTCCATCCGTTTAGAAAAGGTACCAAACTTGATCAAACGTCTTAACCACGCTCAGTACGGCTAGTCCAGTTGCCTTGTGCAAATTGAATCCTTTCGTCGTATGTTCCATCCGATGGAGCAACTGATGCCCAGTGGAGTGTTTCTTTCTGAACTCAAATTCTCATCCTGGATAACGATAATGCTATTTGTCTACGTACGCTTGGAGGCGTACTAGTATATGGGATGAATTAATAAACAAGGATTGTCCTTTTACACCCATCACAGCAAGCACCTGATCATCCTCTACAAGTAACAGTCGCCTGTGTGTCTCCTTACAACCATTGCAATGAAGTTAAAGTACTCTAATGAACACAAGCTTGAAGCTATTGAAGAGTTCCAAAGAACGAACAATTGGTCTTTTGTTGCCAAAAAGTACAACGTTGACAGGAATACTCTCAACGGTTGAGTAACTAACGAAACTTGCATCAAAACTGCGGATCCTAAAAGGCACAGATACCTTGGAGATGGAAACGAAAGCCATTATCAAACACTTCCAAGGCTCTCCTAGTTGGAGAAAATTGAAGATGAAAAAACTAAAAAAGTACTCAATCTGATAATTATTTCTTGGACCAGGCAATTATTCTGCATGTTGCAAGGCGATGCACTAGTCCACAATCCCGCGCAATGCCATGTCCGCCGCCTCCACGTACTGCAAAAACGGCTGCTACGGATTGCCTTGGGGAATATACTGTTCTGGAGCTATCACGAATCGCATTCGCCTTAGATGCGCATGAGAACGCACTGGTGATCCAAGCCCTAGCAAAGGAGTTTAGACATGAGCACTGTTTTAAAAGGCTGCCTTTTAAAAGACAATACAATGCCACCGATAAATAAATAACTCAAAAGGTTGGCTAGAAAACTTTTTGACAAGTCATTCCTTTACTCTGAGAAAGGACAATCCTATGTGCTCCATTACAGTGATGAAGAGGTAGTTTCAAGAGTTGTCAATTGCGTTCAACATGTCCAAGGGATCATCAGTGATTTCAATATGAATACAGACATATTAATAACCTTGATGAGAAAAGTATTTTCATTGAGGAAGACTCAATACATATTGAAAGGGTGGATCGCAATGACTTTAGCTAGTTTAACAAGATTTCGAGTTATTGGAATTTGTTTCATTTGCTTCAGGAAGAAAGCTTCCATCGACTGATTGTGAAGATCAAAGATGAGCTAATCTGTGAAAGGGACGGAGCCATTGAACTTACATTAACAGAATTGTGTATCAATTCGGGTTTATTCAAGAGATGGATTGATTTTGTGTTTCCAGCATTCGCAATCACTCCCAATTCTGTCTTGGTGGTCTTCGATAGTGCGAGACCTAGCGACTTAACTGGAATTCTTCAACTTGCGAACACTTGGTTTGGTCCGAACACCTTTGAAAGAAAAGTTGCGAAATCTTCCCTACCATGGATGAGTTCATCCGATGTTCAAAGAATCAGATCAAGAAGGATCAAGCTCCTCATCAACAGCAGTGATCTCAAAGTGACTGAAAATTTGAATTTAAACATCCTGAAATGAACAAAAAAGCTTCACTGTAAGCTTTACAGGAGATGTCAATGATCCCATACTGGGTCAAGTGTTTGTTGAAGAACGGGTTCAATCTTAGGAGTATGAATAAAAAAGACATTGAAGGAGTCTAATATTTCGAATCTCGTTGATGAGTAAGTAACAAACCGTCAATAAACATAAAAGCTTCGAATTGCCTTTTACAAAGTTTCCAACTGACTTTGTTCACCAAATACAGTCAGACCTGTTTGATTGCACTTTTTTGTCTTGTCCCAACGTTCGGAACCAACCATTTCTGACGTAATCCCCGTTTAATTACACAAGAAGAATGATCTTAAAGGTGTGCAATTGGACAGTATCTTGAATAAGTTTCCCACCCTTAAATGTTTACAAAATATTTCACCATGACGTAGGGAGAAGAGGTGGGTCAGTGCCAGTACTGTGGAGTCGCTAAAAAGAGTGAGAATCACCTTATAACGAGGTGCGACAGGGTGTTAAACCATTACTACCCACGCAAATACAACGAAATTGTCAGATGTCTGTATTGACTTCTTGTCAGAATTTTGTTTATAAAAGGTGAGGTGCCACTCGGCACAGGAGCTGGTGGAGCATGTTTGCGCCGAAATCCGAGTGGTTATGCGCCTTAAAACCAATTTCAGAATCAAACATGATCGCATGTTTACGAAAGGAGAGTGTTCCCAGTAACTGTGTGCAGACAATCTTGTTTTGTTGACTAATAAAGTTAGTCTCCTATCTCAAGTGCCGTTATTTAACGCTATACTATGTGATGATGAGATATCGAGAGAGGAAGCGAACCAGCTTTTCTAAAGGAGTCTCCTCGCAAGGGAGGAA
>JAQFYM010005556.1:0-13089 GCA_034694785.1 Agrenia bidenticulata
AACGAAAAACGTTTTTGTAAAACTGTTTTTTAAATAATTGAAAAATACACGTATTGCAAAAACGTTTTTTAAAAACAGTTTTCTTGAAGAACACTTTTAAAAATACACGAATCATACAAAAGACGTTTTTCGGATAAAACGTTTTTGTATAAATACACGGAATATAAAAAAAGTTTTTTTTGAAAAGCAGTTTTTCGTCAACATCACAAGTGTTTTTTGATGAAAAACGTTTTTAGTCAAAAACGTTTTATAAAAACGCGAAAAAATCACGCCCTAAAGCTGCTAACAAAATACACATCTAGTATTAGTTGATAAAGTCTGCCATATATTGTTTACCAGAACTGCCAAACAGTAGTTAATTTTAATTAGTTTAATACATAATTATAGGGAGATAATTATGCGGACCAAAAAGGATCCAAAATCAAAAAAGAACCAAAAAAATTAGGGGTTGTAAAAACGTATCTAAACTAAAAATTATGCGATTTTTTTTAAAAATTGATGTTTTGTTCCCCCACCATACCCTTTTCAGGCCGGTATGTTATTGTCTCTAGTTAAAATGGACCAGCTAATGTTACTAAAAATATATATCTATATCAAACATTCATAAATGATAGCAGAAAGACGAGATCAATGTAAAATCTATCTTTTGTATTATTATATCTGTAGATTTTGCTTTGCGAGATAATCAAAGGTTAGGTCTATAGGGTTCGGGTTAGGTTATAGGGTTTTGGTTAGGTTATAGGGTTTTGATTAGGTATAAGGCGGCACGGTTAGGTTAAGGAAGGTTCTGGTGGGCAGAAGGGCTGTTATTTATCGTATTTTTTCATTAATATTCTCCAAATCTCTCTTTATGATGTCCATAGTCTAAAACTATAAATTTTGGGCATTAGAACGCCCTTAAATAGAAATGGGGAAAGAAAACCATTGTTTTACCAGTTTTAATACCATGAAACCATTTTATGACGTTTGAAATGCTTCTATTTTTTTTTTGGTTCCTTTTTTGATTTTTGGTCCTTTTTTGGTCCGCATAATCAGTCGCCATAATTAAATAATGCGATTTTAATGTTATTCAAATGATTAAGCTGCAAACAATAGTAAAGCTTTTTTGAGGCTATAGAAATATATAACCCTGCCAAGTAAGGGAAGAGAAGGGCTTTAAAGTTATGCGCATTTATCTGCTTAAATTGTACAAACCTACTCTTGGAAAGTACAGATTGACAAAAATATTAACAGGTACATACAAATTTTTTCTTTGATAATGTAGTTGCTACATGACTGTATGTTTAGACAAAAATTACAACTACTGATAAAAAATCTACTATTTATTTTATTTTATATCTTTGACAGTAGATTTACGCATTTTAACGTCTCCATAATGCCTAAAGTAGCGTTATTTTTGTAGTTTGTTCTTGGTTTTTTAAATTAAGCTAACTCGGATGGCTTTCATTCTAATATCTTTGTTTTTTTTCTGTTTTGTTTATCAATGATTTCGTATATTCGGCAAGTTAAAAACATCCAGTTTATTTAGCTACCAAATTTGAAGCTGCCGTCAGTAGTGTTTACCAGCTTTTATTAATTACAAATATTTTTCGCGCATCAATCCGGCTTAACTTACATTGTTGATATATATTAAAAAGTTAAAAAAAAGTACAAAATGGTATATTTGTTAAGCCAACCTAATTTTTCTACATGTATCATACATTAATTATAGAAGAAATAACTTTCATAAATGAAATATATTTTTATTTACAAAAAAAATACTAAACTATATTTGATTGAAAGTTTGTTTTTGCATCATAAATAATTCTGCTGCAAACGAGATTCTTAAACACTTTAAAAAAGTGCATACGCGAAATAAAGCCTTACGGCATAAGACCTTTGCACAATAAGTACATAAAGGGAACTTTTTAAACAAATTGAAATTAAAATTAAATACTGAAGATACTTAAGACAAAAAAAGTTGCCATTATACGCAAAAATCGCAAAATAACATACGGCTGTTCTGACAAAAACAGTGATCAAAATACACTTAAAGTGCGCGTACTTATCTAGCCAGATATTATATTTTTATATTGGCTAATTCATCTTTTTGCAACTTAATTTTCAATAATTGTATTTATATATGCTGTAATTATCAAATATTTATAGCTGTAAAATCACGTCAACTGAAAAGATAAATTAATGTATGTTGAGGCCATTTAGAAGCTTGATTTTAATCTGTTTTTGCATATGAAAAATACCCCGGTATTTATAAATCAAGAATTCTCGAACCCGGGTTTTTTTGAACCCGGGTATTTGGAGGCCCTAGAGTCTACCCGATTTAATACTCTTTTAGTATATTTGATAATAGCAAATTTTTTTTTACTTAAATAATGCCTCAGGGGCTCTGCTTTCTTTTTTTTGTTATTGTATAATATAGTTTAGTTGGACAAAATACTTTAAATTTTTTATTCAGCATTTATAACAAATAAAATTCATTAAAGCAACAAAATAGCGCAAAAGTCAGTTTGAATGAATTCGGCTGGGTTTATAAAAAAATTAAATCATAAACTGCTCGAAAAAAAATAAATATAACACAAGTTACTCATTAATAATTTTTTTTTTCGGTTTTCCACATGTTATGGGCGCATAATAAACCTATAAAAAATAAATGACCATATAACAACAAAAAAAACATCGTTTTTTTTTACATCAAAAAAAGGCTTTTTTGAAGGGTTTAAAATGCTATGATAATTATTATGGAAAGAGAAAATCTTGTCTTTCTACTTTATACACTCTCTTTCAGAAAACAAAACATGTAAAACTATGCTACAATATACGATAGACTCATATTATCATGGTGGAGAAGGTTTAAATTATTTGTAAAAAAAAGTAAATTTACAATAAATTTATTTGTAAATAAGTAAAATACCTACTGTGCACAACTAATTTTTGTTTTAAAAGTCGTCAAAATATACATGCTACAGATAAGAACCAAAAATCAATACATTCACAGTTATTTATTAACAGAACCTTTTATTTAGCGTCAAATAAATCTTTTTTGCTACATCAAATAATAAAAAGATTGATTGTGTTATGTTTCTTAAAAAAAATGTAGTCATTATTAGATAAATAAAAGTACCTCTTTATATTGCTTAACTGTGTTATTAACATTACACCCATTATATAGTGCACAAACATATAACAGTTTTATTTCTCTTTTTTAGTATTGTTACCTGTTACCATTACTTTTTTTATTACGGCTGTATGTATGTTACCGTCTTAATTCATATACCGCCAAGCCCTCCTTGGCAGACGTCAAGTATCGTTTCGGGCCTCTTAATAATATATATGTGCCTAAAATGTGTCTTCATATCCGAAAAGCTCACTTAGCGGATATATAAGCTTAGATGGAGCATATATAAAAAAGATGCTTTTTTCTTTATCAAAAATTTTTATAAAATACAAAATACTTTAAATTTTAAAAAAAATGCATTTTGTTTAAAAAAAAAAATTAAAAAAGAAAAATGTGTTTTAAATGCTTATATACAAAAACAACTCTTTCCCGAAGATTCATCGAGCATTATCTACAAGTTTAATTTCGATTTTTAAGACCGCTTTACAATAATCTAATATATCAGAAGTTTTTTAATTCTCTCATTCTGTGTCAATATAGTGCTTATAAAACTTAATTGAGGTGCGAAGATAAAAAGATTGTTAGTTGTAAATTATATCTTATCAAATACTGTGTTGATTTTTAAAAAGAAGCACTTATTTACATCTATAAAAGAAAAACCTTTTACATAAATCCAAATATTTGAGCTTGTTGTACTGCTGATAACACATTACTTGTGGTAACACGCCTGACGTCGACACGTCACATAAATTTTTATATAATAAAGGTTCTTGATAAAATTTTTTATATATTGCAAAATATATTTTATTTTTGTATGCTACGGCTGTAATGTAAAAATTTTTGCAGCGAGTAAAAGCATTTTTCTAACACAAAAGTTTTTTAGTATATGATATTTTTTCCAAAACTTTGATTTTTGCTTAATTCTATATTTTTGTAAAATAAAGTTTGTTATACCCAAAAAAAGTGATGTTTTGTTAAAAAATTCTCATGCAAAAACTACTAAAAAACGATATTTAAAGCTTTTTTGCAATAAAATTATTTTTAAAACTATGCAATCTTTTAGGAATACAAGAAAAACTTCCTGTAAATAAATGTATCAGGGGTAAAAAAAGATTGTATTAAGCATCAAACACAACCAATTTAGCACATATCATGTATAAATTACACTTTTTTTTTAACAGAAACATGGTGGTTCTATACATTTAATTTACTAAGGAAGGTATGGTATTTAAATTAAATGTATCTTTTTTATAATGTGAAATCATTTTTGAAACGCGAAAAAAACATTCTAAGCACTATGTAAGCATTCATTTATAGTTTTTAGTTAGTATTTAACGCCAAATTTAGTTTTTTGACGTATGATAGGCTTTTAATGTCGCAATAATGCAGATTTTACAAACCAAATTTGCTGGTCTATTAGAAAAAACAAAAAAAAAAATCCTAGGTGTAATGGTATCATTACATAGTCTCAAAACAGCATAATTAACACAAAAAAAATATAATACTTGTATAATTTTTGTCGGTATCAAATGATACGAGAGCTTTTCTAACCTACTTAACCATCTATAATAGTATAGTTAATGGTACTAAATAATTCTTTTATATATATATATTGTATCTATACAAATGTGAGATTAATATATGACTTACTAGTTAACCTTACATAACTTGCTTGCCCTTAAAGGCAAACGTTACTTTTTATATTCATAGTAGATGTTTTATTCTTTAAAAGGCTGCGTTTTGCTATAATGGGGTTTTTTGACAGCACAAAAGTAACTATTGGCAAATATATATTTTATATAACTCTTTATATCTATTTTAGATTGTGCTTTAAATCTTAAGTTTTCACGTTGAAAAAAAACAAAATTAAACAAAAAGGGCAGAGATTTATTTTGGCAAGCAATATACAATATAAATATGAGTTTAAAACATATTCGGTTGATATAAAAAATTATTTTTGTTGATAACAGATTGCGGAACCCCATTTTTTGAGTACCCTTTTATCTGGACGCACCATGTTTCGGTTTTTTTTTAGTTAACAAACAGTTTTTTTATACTCTATATGTCAATTTATACTTATCTAAAGGTCTTTAAAATTAAAATTATAAGTTTGACATTGTAGAAAAATATTATGGGTGTAAGTTAGAATTAAAGGTTTAAAATGATCTTCTATTGTTTTGTAATCATTTTCTAAACTGTCTACATGTTTTTACATAATTATCTTGTTAAGGAAAGCAAAGGTTTGCAAGGTAACATTTTTTTAGAAGATTTCTATATGTTTTATGGCAATTCCTTGTCTTAAACTATCTAAGAATATGTTTTTATACGACATGGAATTTCTGGCATTCACTATTTTATTTTAAAACGAATCTTCTACACCATATTGCTAACTGTATTGACCTTTAATCATAATTTAATCAGAATTTTCTTTTTTTCGTCGAACGCGGCGTAGCCAGAACCGGGGCACAGAGAAGGAGGTTGGGGGGGGGGGGGGTGCACACGCCCCCTTTTTAAAAAAAAGCGTGTTGCCTGAATGTAAGGGGGAGGATCTTTTTTTTCAGATTAAAACTATGCTAAAAATATATTTTTCGAAAATGGGTATTTTTTATATTCTTTGTATTTTTTGCAACAGATAAAAAATAATTTTTTTTGTAATTTCAGCTCGTTTATTTTTTTGTGCCCTCCCCTGAAAACAAACTGGCTACGCCACTGTCAACCCAAATAGTTTGTATTTGGTCGAATAATCCAAAATCAGGTTTTTTTCTTGTATAAGTGCTGCAATAATGCTCATGATCATAGTATTTTATCTTTTAGAAACTACAGAACGCATAGAAAGAATATGATTACAGAACAAACAATATTAAAAACAGACAGACTTTTATTATCGCCAAATTATTACGTGTGATTGCCTACACGCTAACGTGAGACTTTTAAATACAGAATACAACGATCGTACTTCTTTACATATCATTTTAAAGATTTGTGTGCGTTTTTTCGTATTAATTGTTTGAAAAATATAAGATATGAAATTTACTTCACTGTATACAATATATATAGCCATTCCAACAGTGCGGGTAATAAGTAATATATTTAAAAAAGGATTTCATCGTTAACATTCGATATGTACATTTTTTTTTTTTTTTTTAGATATATTTTTTGCATATGTTCTTATTTGCTGTTTTTTGTATATTACAGCATATAAAGCAAGTATTTTCTCTACTTTATTTTTTATCGGCATATTCACAGTCTACATGACTTTTTTTTTTATCCAGCCTTTATTGATCTTCGCTTCGTTTTTTATATAACTGGATAAACAAGGGTGTAACCCAACCCAAACTTGACCTGGAAAATCGGGTCCAAATACCCAACGCGCGCTAGAAAGCCTAATTCAGTATAAAAAACTGACCGGGTGAACGGTTTTTATCTGCGTTGATTTGGGAAATAATTGCTGTTTTCGCATTCATTTCTTTTTGTTAACTTTGTACCATGCTTATTTTTTTCATGTTATAACCGAGAATTCATTAGCTTACATACTATCACGTCAATAGTAAGCGTTGACTGGATATCAGTGACCATGTAATTATGCTTTCATAGATTTATGTTTAGACTTACGACTACACGACACCATCCATTGTTACAATTCTAAGTAAAGTCCAAATAAAACCTATGATTTTTAAAGAAGTAAAAAATGATTTTAAAAAATATAATATCGAATTATAAAAGACAAATTTTTCTAACAGTTTTTGTTTGTTTATATTCATGACTATAAGAAATTGTAAAAAAAATAAGTAATGTTTGTTTGAGATTATAATGCACGAACAACCTTAAGACCTGCATTAGTCCAGAAATACCCGGCTTGTCCCAGTTCGGCCCGAGGGACGGGCTAAAGGCGAAATAAAAATAAACATTTGATGCAAAGCGGGCGTAAACAAAAAAAAAATGTGCGTATTTTACGTTTTATTCTAGCATAATAAGATGAAATCTTCTCATAAGACTTTAAAATGGTGTATAAAAACCAAAACAAAAGAAACCCTCTTGTATGTGCTTTTTTTACATAGTATTAATTAGTTTTTCACAGCTGCACCTTACAGAAATTTTATTTGTATTTATTTACGTTAGAGATTATTCTAAAATAGCTTTAATCTCAAAAAACGCGCTTGTAGACATTTTTTCAGCTATAGAATACTAAAGCGGGTAATTTCTTGTATTCACGGGCCGGGCTAGCCCAATGCAGAACTCTCGATCAGACTGCGTTCTCGCAGTTATCTACCCATCTGTTTTTTTTTCGTATTAAAATAAAGCAATAAATGTAAATTTTATTACAAGTAAACATTCTGCTACTAAAATATAATATCAAACAAAATTTGCAATGTCCTACGGTTTTGATAGCATGAATTGCATTTAATACTTCTTTAAAATAATATACATAGATACCTTAAAAAAAACAGTTACTCACGTTTTATATGCATGTGGTAATTTTTTGCAGAACATAGTTTATGCTGAAGTCTTACTAAATTCAAAATTTTTTAAATTTTATAATATATCTTTTTTAATGACAAGCTTATAAAATATATTTATATATTTTTCCACATAAAAGGATAAGTCCATACTTCTTGTTTAAGAAAATCTTCAATCATTGTTTCGCTTAAAATTAAAATGATAATTATGTGACAAATGCTATGTTTTTTATCCGAGACGTATGTTTTTGTGACTAAAGATATACATGGGCAGTGTTTTAATTGTCTTTTTTTTACTTGATGATATGAGCGAATAAACTTAAAAATAATATAGACCAAATCGTGTACATCAGCGCCCTTTATCAAATTACTAGTGGCTTTTTACGTTGTATACACGTCTGCGCTACATTCCGATATTTAAAATTGCAATAAAAAAAACCAAATAAAATTTTTGCATGCTAACTATTACATAGTTTTACTGTTTAAGAATTGACCAAAACCCGTCACGAAACCCTAGAATGTGCAAAACAACCTGCTACATTCTAGTGAATAATCATTTATTTCGTTTATGTTTTTTATTCCCCTTTTTATACGCCTTATCTATTTTTTTTATTTGTTGGAATTATATATGTCGGCATGAATCACTTCTGTCTTTGTTTGTGAATAACGTATAAAAGTACGTTTGAATATTCAAATTGCGTAGAAATAGTAACAAAAAGCCCTTTTTTTGAATATAACGTATACCAAAAAAATAATATGGCGTGTGTGCATTATAAAAGATCACTACATGTCATATATACACTGATATAATATAGTATTTACCTTAAAAAAATAAATACAAAAAACAACAAAAAGTCGTTTATTTTCTAATATATTTTATATGTTATTTTAATTTTTATTTTATGAATCGATTATGTAAAAAAAACACAATATTGGGGTATACCTTACGTTCAGCGAGCAAATACTTTATTATTCGTCTTACATACACATTTTACTCTCTGAAATAATAGTTTTTAGTTTGCCTTTTACAAGTAGACATTCATTATAAATGGAAATCTATACAATGTGAACATGTTACTTTTGATTCGAATGCAACATACACTACGTTATGTTTTAACAAACCGGTAAAAACGGTATATTTAATAAAACTACTGCACGTTATTGCCAAGGCAAACAGTAGTTGAATTCATATTAGTTTAAGATATCATTTCTTTCATAAAGATTTCAAAAGTTCCATCTTGTAGATTATCACTTAGGCATATAATGGCAATATTTTCATCAAAATAGGTTATTTTTTAATTAATGCAACTTTATAAAAAACAGGATTTCCATTTCATTTTTTGATGGACGCAATATTAAATAAACACAATTCTGTAATACAACTCCTGAAAGCTTCTATAGCGATATTAAAAAAATACAAAAATATAAAGGAAAAGAATGGTACAAAGAATAACAAATTTCTTTTGTTTTTTGTCAATCAACAAGACTTTATTAGCAGGAAATGCTAAAAAAATTATTCCAATGCCAATATATGGCCATGTTTTTATGGCCATTTTTATTAAAATTTTTACCATTATTGTTTATTATCAAAAAAAATATATATAGGAAAATCAAAAATTTTTACATCATGGTACTGCCTTGTCATACCCTTGTCCTTTCAGGTTAAGCTCTCCCTTCAATGAAATAGTCAAAAGTTTTTTTATAGAAGCAAGCCATAAAGCTCTCGGTGGAAGATACACTATGTATTTCTATTTAATTCGGTAATAGGTAGTGTTTTTTTTTTTACTAAAGAGAAAAGTCAAAAAATCAATCTGACGGACTCGCTCTTATTGAATAATCCTTGATATGATATAACAATTTTTTAATAAATTAATCGATAAGAAATGCCTAAATATGTTTTTCTAACTATTACAGGCGCTTTATATACTAGTTGGTCCCTAGTGAACAACTTTTTTCGAACGAACCTTTGATACTTGCATTTTCTGGCTTTATAGTATGAGTAAATAATATACGTAATTTTTTTTTTTTTAGTTTGAATGCACTATATTAACAATAAATAAGATGAAATCAAGTAAAAAACATACGTACGTCTTTTTTCTTAATTTGTGCTGGCTTATTTTATATCTGCTATAAAAATATTTTATATATTATTTTGACACTTTTTTATTATTTTAACTCGAAACGGGTATACAATAATATCTTGACAATTAAAGATAATTTTACATAACAAAACTACAAAAAAAAGTTACAAACATCAAATGGCGTTAAAACACACCTAGTTTAACAAAAAAATCTGCGACATTTATATGCATAGGCACAAAAGAATACAGTATATATAGTCATTTTGTGCTAGGTGTTATGTCAGAAAGCAAAAAATAAGTATGTACATTGAAAGTCCATTATGGGATGTATTTCATAATTATGTTCATTTTTAGACTTGGTGTATAAATTATATGGGACCCATAATGGCCATTATGGATGAAAAAAAACACTGTTTAAGAATATGTGCATAGAATAATGGCAAACCCTTGATTTTTGACTAAAATTTTACTATTCGGTGTGAATAGTAATTGTGAAAAAAATACATAGCATTTTTTTTTATAAAATTTGACATTTAAATTATACAATATAGTCCGAATAATCCTTAATACAAAATTTTCTATGAACTTACCCTTTTTAGTTGATATAATGTATTTTAGGAAAACTACGTAAATAAAAAAGAGGAGACTTCTAATTCTAAAAAAATTAAAAATATATTTGTAAATGATACGGCCCTGTTATGTAGTTTTTTGCAAGTTTTTTTTTGCAAGACAAAAAATATCTTTTTTTATATTTTGTATATTGATTAGTTTATACTGCAAAAAAAATATAAACATTAAGATGGCCCCATGCACAAGACATTATTCGTAGCAAAAAGAAAATGAGCTTGTCAAACGCCCAAGCTTGTTTACTATTCACTTTCAGTTTCTGTAACAACAAAAACTATATTTAGTGCGTAACTGTTCTATAATTCGTGCTTGTACATAGTTTTTTTAGAGCGCATTTAAAACTCGATTCTTTATTTACATCCATCCCTGTATATATTTGTAAATTCTATTTATGTATATTTTTCATTTATCATGTAATTAATTAATTTCGTTAACCATTTAATTAAATTTTCAAATCGTTTATATTTCGACGTTTGATAGACGCGCGACGAGTAAAAAATAAAAGCAGTTTTATCCAAACTAAAAAAAATGCATTTTGAGCATAATTATATTGTATTATGTACATTATAATATTTACCGGGTCATATTTTAGACTATAAACGGCAAGTTTTAGAGCCATTAGTAACGACATATAATTTTAAATAAGGTCTTTTGATAATGAACCATTGCAAGTAAAAATAAAAAAATGCTAAAAAATATAAAGAAAAATTATACATGTATCATAAATTGAAAAAAAAAATGTAGTCTAAAAAAAACGCCCATTAAATAAAAAAATTGTCATATTAATTTATACAGGTGTCTAGAATATCATATTTAGTTAATTGTATAAAGAATTTTTGTATTTTCATTGTTAATGCCTTGCTGTCTTAGTGACCTTATTATCCGAATTTTAAGCAAAAATATGTTCATTATGCTAAATTCATAGAAAAAGAATACAGGTACATTTATTTTGGACTAGTTGTGACTAATGGTTAAACTTAAACAACTCTGTTCGTGGTAAGCTGAGAATGAGGTCTATTCACATAGTGCGCTTATTGAAACAATAGATACTAATACTTAATTTTTTTCAAAAAAATTGAGAGTGACCATGAACCCAAAGTATTACGTTAGTGTATGAAGTAAAGATCATTATTGTTTAAAATTACCACAAACCATTTTAAAATGATAAATTTCAGCAAAAAAAAAGTACTTTCAGGACATGAGAAGCCTTTCAAATTATATGTAGCTACGCGCGTACTTAATTTTAGGGTGGGGGTAGGTATGTTTCCCCTATGTAGAAATTTTTTAACGCCTGTTTTCAAGGAGGGGAGGGTTCATTTTTCAAGTTTTGTGTTAATTAAGAATCTAAAGAAAAAATATATTAATTAAAATGTTATAGAAACAGAAAGGTATAAGCCAAAGCCGAATTATTATTTGACTTACTGCTATTCGGTTGCCGCATAAAAGCATTCGGCATACTGCGCTTTGTAAAAGGGAATGCCCGAATATTCCTTATTAGTAAGGTATACCTTTTACGAGCGTAAAGTACATATAACTTGACAATGTGCTACAAAATCGTTTTAGATTGGTACTCTACACAACTATTGGGTATAATGATCTTATAAAATTTTTATGTCTTAAAGAGCGCATAGTAAAAAAAAATTACGTCACGAAAAATCAAACATATAAATATGTAACTGTGGTTTGATTGCATGATTACAAATTCTATTGCGGTAAAGAACGGCTTATAGGCAACCATTGCACCTATCATTTAAAATCAGCAGTGTTCTTTATTATTACAGATCAATAGAGGTTTAATAATATACAGGAGGACAATATTACGACTATACGTACACAAGCTTTTGCTTTTAAAAACGAAAATGTTTGGTTTTTGGTTATTTAATGGGAAAGTTAATATATTTATATATACTTTGATTTGATTTGATTTTAGATTAGATTAAATTATATAACACAAATCATAAAGTTCAAATTGATATTTGCTACTTTTGTAAAGCATAAGTGGCTTTATCCTTATACAAAGTAATTTTGGTATATTTTTTAAAAATTTAAAACACTTTTGTTTGCGAAAAATAAATCTGTTTTGTATTAAAAAGCTGCTAAAACAGAGCGCAAAATGTAGAATATCTTCTGAAATATACCTTAATTATAAACGAAAAAAAGTTTACTATTGTGTACATAATTTTAAGGTGCATAAGATATACTAAAAAAACTGCAAGAAGAAATTTTATAAAGTATTATTTGGTCAACATTTGGTGTTCGGCCGAATATTCGGTATTCGGCTTCGCATACTGCATTTCTAAAAATAACCACTCTGGCCTATCCCTAATAACAGTATAAAAAAACCAATACGCATACCGATGGAGAGTTTTAAGATTCGTTTTACGCCAAAAACTCTGACTACCCTGTTATAATAATTCCTAGATGTGCTTATGTTTTACACACTGTGTCAGTATTTGAGTAAAGCTCCGAGTTTTCTAATCTTGCATTTGAAAAGAATTTGAACACATATGTCGTTGATCAGTCAAGATTAATTTTTACTATAATTATACATTATCAGAAGTTCGTTTGATTTTTGCAGATTGCTTTCAGTAACACGCATACAAAAGCTTTTTTTTAATTAGATTTACATTATAGTACTATAATTTTCATATTTTTACATTGCAATATATTATTTTGCAATCATATTTTTTGATTATTTTAGTATTATTTTTTCCTTTTAATAATCATTTATAATATAGGGTTTATCGATCAATCTCGACATGTTTGCAACCAATCTCGACTTGATTGCATTCAATCTCGACCATTTGCA